>JAKOGI010002777.1:0-86860 GCA_029747015.1 Carnegiea gigantea
ACTTAAGGCAATCATCACAATTCATGTGTTTACTGCCTCACAACCAGCTTATTGCATACCAATTGCCTTAGTTTTCTCTTGAATGTATCTTCCTTGGTTTGTAAGCTTTCACTCTTCAATTGAGTATTAGCTTAGACCCTCGGCAGGTACATCATCAAAGTACTTGTATTGCTTTTGGAAATCTCATACAATCTGAATGACAAGCATCACACGCCCCTCCTCTTTTATTAGCTCAGCAAAAGACAACCAAAAGACTCAACAACTCCTAACAATTAAAACTAGCCAATGAAAAGACTAAGTAAAATGAAAAGACTCATCATAAAAGGGGTGGGAGAGGTTACAAGGAATATTCTAGGATTTCTATCAGTTGATTATCTCCATCTAGAAGCCTCCAAAACGTGCACAATATCAGCCACACAAACACATGTAACCGAAGACTCTTCACTTTTCCAGAATTAATCCTTGCAGCTGCCTCAACTTCAACAGAGTATATCTTCCAGAATACTCGGCCAAAACACGCGTTCTTGGGCTTGCTAGAAAGCCCTGGAAGTCTATTTTCCAGAATGGGCTCATTTGCTCAATTTGAATAAGCGGTTTAAAAGTTATGGCCCAAATAATGCATCTATCTCAGACTGGACTGGATCAGAATAATGTACCTTTGAGTGATATTTTACCCAATCAAATGACGTCCAAATTAAACAAACTTGGGCTTACTTTAAAGCTGAAATCTTAAGCTTCTAAAGCATATGGGCCCTCAAGTTGTGGGTCTACTTGAGCTTGCCCAAAAGTTGCCACAGAAATTACCTTCCGCAGGGACGAATCGGGCACTAATTCTTCCGGAAGGAATAAAACTTTTCTACAGAGTTTTGCCACGTCTTTGACTTCTTGAAGCTTGATTGGGTCTTCCTTGGGCTGGGCTTGATGGTCTTTGGGCTGTTCATGATGGTCTCCATCACCATGCTCAAGCAAACAAGAACCGTAAGAAGGCTATATTCCAGCCTGGAGATCTAGTTTGGGTTCATCTTCGAAAGGAGAGGTTTCCTTCTAAAAGGAAATCCAAGCTCATGCCTAGGGCTGATGGACCATTTACAGTTCTTGAGAAGATTAATGACAATGCTTACAAGATTGATCTACCCAGAGAGTATGGGGTTTCGTGCACTTTCAATGTCGTGGATCTTAAACCCTACTATGATGCTGATGGGCTTCAGAATTTGAGGACAAATCCTCTCCAACAAGGGGAGGATGATCCACCTCTGGTGGATCATGATGATGGTCAACCCAAGCCTAAGGATGTTCAAAAGGTTCTTAAGATCATGAGTAGTCAATTTGAAGCCCCGGAGGTTTCTTTCCCGATTTTACCATGTGCTAGTCCCGTGTTTCTGACCTTGGTTGCCTAACTTAACGTCACTTTGGGCTTTTCTTTTTACTTGGGCCTTTTATTTCCAGAAATAAGCTTTCCAATAAGCCAAGAATCTAGTTATTTGGACTTCATTTACCCACTCTGATGTATATGAGGGTGGCAAGTGAACCAAATCAAACTCCAACTCAAAATAAGCCAAATTGGGAAGAGAAATGAAAGATGGATGAGATGGATGAAGAATTTCACTACACAAGAAAAGGAATAGAACAAGATCTTGTAATTGAGATAATCCTTCACGGAGCCACTCAATGACTTGACCTTGGGCTAATTCTCTTGTCTTAACCAAGGAATCACTCCAATTGGAAAAGGAAGAGAAACTAGAACACCACTTGAATTTGCCACAATTCAAGATATAGAACTAGGAATTTAGTTGCACTTTTGAGAAACACACTCAAAGTACTTGTATTGCTTTGGAAATTTCTTACAATGCTGAATGAATAGCTTCACACGCCCCTCCCCTTTTTATAGAATCAGCAAAAGACAATCAAAGGACTCAAATAACTCCTAACAATTAAAACTAGCTAATGAAAAGTCTAAGAAAAATGAAAAGACTCATCATAAAAGGTGGGGGAGGTTACAAGGAATATTCTAGGATTTTTGCAGCGGATTACATCAATCTAGAAGCATCTAAAACGTGCACAATATCAGCCACACAAGTATATGTAACCGAAGCCTCTTCATATTCCCAGCATTAATCCTTGCAACTGCCTCAACTTCAACAGAGCATAACTTCCAGAATACTCGGCCAAATCACGCGTTCTTGGCTTGTTAGAAAGCCCTGGAAGTCTATTTTCCAGAATGGGCTCAATTGCTCAATTTGGATAAGCGGTTTGAAAGTTATGGCCCAAACAATGCACCTATCTCAGACTGGACTGGATCAGCATAACGTATCTTTGAGTGATAATTTGCCCAATCAAATGATGTCCAAATTAAACAAACTTGGGCTTATTTGAAAGCTGAAATCTTAAACTACAAAACCATGTGGAGCCTCAAGTTGTGGGACCACTTTAGGTAGGCCAAAAGTGCACACAAAAAGCGAGAAATTTCTGGATGACGGCGGCACTACCTCTTCGGGTATGAACGCCAATTTCCGGCAAAGTTTGGCAACTTCCTTGACTTCTTGAAGCTTGAGTGAGTCCTCCTTGGGCTGAGCTTGATGGTCCTTGGGCTTCTCACGATGGTCTCCAGCATTCTCCTCGGGTAAGTGAAAGTTTGCCCTCAAACTAGGAAGGGTGATGGAGGTCCATCCTCAAGGTCTAATAATGTTTCATTGGTCCAAAATAATCAAGAAATCAACTCCAAAGTCACGGCCATGAGTCACTTGATGGCAAACACACAAGGGGATACACCCGGGTTCTCATCCAGATTTTTACCCGGTTTTTGCTATCTTATTACATCGGCCTAAAGCATATTTTGGTGTCCGTTTTTTTGATGATTATCAAGTTCAGGATGTTAACTTTTAAGTCCAATTGGTTTCATATCATTTGGAATTCATTTGGTTACTTAAAACAGTTCATCTCTTGAACCTGTCCGGATTGCACTGCAAAATGCACGGTTTGGTTTTCTGGTTTGTTCAGGGGGCAAATGACGTCCAAATGCTACGATTCCAAATGGAGGGTAAACTAGACATCTTGAGGTTTCCAACCATGTAAGAAACGTAGCAAACAGTCATCATTTGAGGTGTCAAACATGCGTTGCAAGTGGAGGCAGAAACTGGCTGCTTGACACCCGGTTGCTTAGCTTGGTGGTTTTCCTCCTTCAAGGGTTTTGCTTAAGGTGGAAGGCTGCCAAGCAGGTCATTTTGAGCTGCTTGATCAAGCACCACTCAGCTACTTGAGAGAGAGACACGTGGAGCAAGTGAAACATCGCCATTTTGCAAGCCCTCATTCGACCACTCAAGCATGACATGGCACACATGCATTTTTCAGTCCTTTTGAGGTGGCTAGCCGTGCACTCTTACCTTCCTAGCTGGGAAAATGAGTCATCTACATTCCTTAATGTATAGGATTCCTTAATGCATAGGAAAGGCTTAGGAAGATAACTTAAGTGCTTTGTAAAATAAACTTTCAGCTTTTGGTTTGTATTAGAGTAAACCGTGTGTTAGGAAGTGTTTAGCAAGTTTAATGACTTTCCTCCCTTGGAAGGAAAGCTCCTTTGTGTACTCTCAAGGCCATATAAAGCCTTGTATGTTCATTTTGAAGGAATAGAGTTGAATTTTCAGTAAAGAGAAAAGACTTTGTGTCTTGTGATTTCCGAAACACTTAACTTGCTTATCCTTAATTGTGGCCGATTAAGGTGGTGACCAAGTGAGTCTCAATCTTTGGTTAGGTGGTGAATCTTATCCAAATCCAAGATTGAGGGCCCTAAGCTAAATGATTAGTGGTGTATCTTATCTAATCATCTAGCTTAGAACTATCCAAGTTTCATTAAACACTCTTGAAGTTCACAAACTAGTTCTTGGTTTCACTCCTCTCAAACCATGAATTACCTTTGTTCTTCTTAGTGTCTTTTTATCCTCCTTTACTTCCCTCACTTCCTTACTCCTTCGATTCCTCTTATCCACACAAAATCAAGCCTTGACATAGCTGATTGCATCGAACTTCCAACAAACTTCAAAGCTACCTCAAACCGTGGAAAGGGACTTACCTAGGCAAGCTAGGCCGCGAGTTGGCACGGTCACCCCGTGCCCTTGCGCACGACCGTGCCACCCCTGGCCGTAAGAGTTTGCTTGTTTTCTAGCCTCCTTTGACGTGAGTTAACTTGGGTTGCTATCCTTCCCTTGGACTTACACCATTTTTGGTATCAGAGCAAGTTCAGAACTTGGCCTGAACCCCACGTCATTCCCAGCTTATCTCTGAAATCATTTCAAACACAATCAAACACAAATCGTTCATTCCTACGATCACAATGAGTACTACCATGTATGTGGAAGAAAAGCTTGAAGTTCTTTCTAAGCAAATGCAAGAAATGAGTGTGAGTAATTGAGAACTCAAAGCACAAAATGAGTACTTGAGGAAACAGCTTGGAAACCATATGAAACAAAAGCAGAAACTTCAAGAATCACCAAGCATTCGGATTGGAACAGATTATGGCTATGAAGAGGAAGCTAGCAATGCGTTCTCTGAAGAAGAAGTACCATTTGAAAGAATGCAAAGAAGAGCACGGCCTACTTTCAACTCTAATGAGATCAAGGTTGATATTCTTGAGTTCGAGGGTAAGTTAGATCCTGATGAGTTCATTGAATGGTTACAAACGGTGGAGCGTATTTTTGAATTCAAGGAGATTCCAGAAGATAAGAAAGTCAAAATAGTGCTCTTAGATTAAGGAAATATGCCTCCTTATGGTGGACAAACCTTACTGCTAAGAGAACTAGAGAAAGGAAGAGCAAGATTGCTACTTGGGACAAAATGAAAGCCAAGATGAAGGCACTGTTTTTGCCTTCTACGTATGTCCAAGATCAATACATGCTCTTTCATCATTTGAATCAAGGCAAGATGAGTGTTGAAGAATATACTCGTGAGTTTGAGAAACTTATGATCAAATGTGACATTCATGAGCCTGAAGAGCAGACCATGGTACGTTACCTAGGAGGGCTTGATCCTAGGATAGCTAACGTGGTTGAGTTACAAGCTTATACCACCTTTGACTAAGTGTGTGTCCTAGCACACAAGGTGGAGCAACAAAGAAAGTCTAGAATGAATGTTCGTGATTCATTCAAGTCTTATTCTACACCAAACCGTGGGCAATCCTTAAACAAGGGGAGTACCACACCTCAGCCTAAATCATCTACCCCTTTCCCATCTAATCCACAAAAAAACCAAGCTCCTCAAAGGCCACCACCATCAAACCCCCCACGTCCAAACCCATACCCTGTAAGCCAAAGAAGGTGTTACAAGTGCCAAGGCTTAGGACACATTGCTTCTGATTGTCCTAGTCGAAAGGTAGTCACCTTAGCTGAATGGTAAGCCATAGAGGGAGAATTTACCGAGGAGAAAGAAGAGGAAAAGGCAGAAGATGCTGAGAGCGATCATGAAGATGATCAGGAGGAGTTTGTGGAAAACGCAGATGAAGGTGAGATTCTAGTAATTCGAAGGGTATTGAGCAATCAACGAGTTGCTAAGGATGAACAACGTGAGAACATCTTTCACTCACAGTGTACGGTCCAAGGCAAAGTGTGCTCGTTAATCATCGATGGAGGAAGTTGTGCCAACGTTGTTTCATTGAATATGATTGAGAAACTGAACCTTCAGTCCACGCACACCCACACCCATACAACATTCAATGGTTAAATCAAGGCAAGGGATTACAAGTTAACTCTCGTTGCTTGATTTCATTCTCTCTTGGTAAGAATTACCAAGATGAACTTTGGTGTGATATGATGCATATTCCCATATGCATCATTTTTATTTTTATTTTTATTTAAGGTCAACTTCCAAGAAGAAAAGTGTCAAACAAGAGCGTGCATGGGAACTCTCATATTTTCTCTGATTATGTGAGTTCAAGGACTTTAGACACCATGAAGAAGTCAAAGAAGTTGCAAAACTTTGCCGGAAATTGGCGTTCATGCCCGAAGAGGTAGTGCCGCCTTCATCCAGAAATTTCCCGATTTTTGTGTGCACTTTTGGCCTACCTAACGTGGACCCACAACTTGAGGCTCCACATGGTTTTGACGCTTAAGATGTCAGCTTTAAAATAAGCCCAATTTTATTTAATTTGGACATCATTTGATTGGGCAAAATATCACTCAAAGATACGTTGTGCTGATCCAGTCCAGTCTGAGATAGGTGCATTGTTTGGACCATAACTTTCAAACCGCTTATCCAAATTGAGCAAATAAGCCCATTCTGGAAAATAGACTTCCAGGGCTTTCTAACAAGCCCAAGAACGCGGGATTTGGCCGAGTATTCTGGAAGTTATGCTCTGTTGAAGTTGAGGCAGTTGCAAGGATTAATGCTGGGAATATGAAGAGTCTTCGGTTACATATACTTGTGTGGTTGATATTGTGCACGTTTCAGATGCTTCTAGATTGATGTAATTAGCTGCAAAAATCCTATAATATTCCTTGTAACCTCCCCCACCCCTTTTATGATGAGCCTTTTCATTTTTCTTAGACTTTTCATTAGCTAGTTTTAATTGTTAGGAGTTATTTGAGTCTTTTGATTGTCTTTTGCTGAGTCTATAAAAGGGGAGGGGCATGTGAAGCTATTCATTCAGCATTGTAAGAGATTTCCAAAGTAATTCAAGCACCTTTGAGAGTGATTCTCATTTGTGTCTCAAAAATTCCTAGTTCTATATCTTGAATTTGGCTCATTCAAGTGGTGTTCTAGGTTCTCTTCCTTTTCCAATTGGAGTGATTCCTTGTTAAGACAAGAGAATTAGCCCAAGATCAAGTCATTGAGTGGCTCCGTGAAGGATTATCTTAATTATAAGGTCTTGTTTATCCTTGTTCTTTTTGTTATTATTCTTCAAACCATCTCAAACTATCTTCCACCATATTCACTATTCTTTGGTTGATTCTTGTTTAGTTTGAGTTTGAGTTGATTTGGGTCACTTACCACCCACATCTACATCAATTGGTATCAGAGCCAAGGTTTTTAAGTGACCCACATCATACCCAAACACATCCCAAAAAGCCAAAATACAAAAAACAAAAAGAGGCACAAACCGGCAATCCGAGTCTTGAAGACCAGAGAAGCAGCACGGTGCCCCCGTGCCACAACACACGACCGTGCCATATTCTTTTTTCCAGGAATCTTCAAGTCGAGACGGAGCACGGTGCCCCCGTGCCGCCAAGCACGACCGTGCCACTCTACTTTTCTGCATTTTCTTTAGCCGAAGCATAGCACGGCCTGACCGTGCCCCCTTGCACGACCGTGCCACTTTCCCTGCTGCATATTCTTCCTTCAACGCATCTCCAACATGTCTACAAAGTCCACAAGAAGCGACCAAGCACCTGTGGAAGAGTTAGAAGCACAACTCACTTATCTTCGAACTCAACTTGGGCAACTTTTGGAGGAGAAAAGAAGGTGGGTTCATAGCCCCACTCCCTCTCATCCTCATGAACCGGTGGTTGAATCTGAAGAGGAAGTCCATCACTCCCATGCCAATTCAAGTGATGAGGAGCCCCCAAGGAGACGAAGGCAAGGAGGAAATATTGGTGGTGTCCGAATTGACATCCCCGAATTTGAAGGCCAACTTGATCCGGACTTATTTCTCGATTGGTTGCACACCATTGAGAGGATCTTTGAATATGAGGACATCACGGAAGATAAGAAGGTAAAGCTTGTAGCCCTTAAACTCAGAAAATATGCTTCAATCTGGTGGGCTAACCTTGGAGCGAAAAGAGCAAGAAACGGGAAAGGGAAAATCAGAACTTGGGCCAAAATGAAAGAAAAACTCAAGGCCAAGTTTCTTCCCTCTCACGATGTGCAAGACAATTATCTCAAGCTCCATCGACTCAAGCAAGGATCCAAGAGTGTGGAAGAATACACTCGGGAGTTTGAACAACTCCTACTCAAATGCGATTTGAGAGAAGAAGACTCACAAACCTTGGTAAGATACTTGACCGGTCTTGATGAGTCCATTGCTCATGTAATTGAGTTGCAACCCTATTCATCCCTAGATGACTTGAGTTCTCTAGCCTACAAGTTAGAGCAACAAAAGAAATCAAAGGGAAAGAGTGTCCTTTCCAAGCCTCTCTCTCGTCCTTACCCCACACAAAAGCCTCCGTACTACCCTCCTCGTCCACAAAATCACCCACCTCCACAAACCAAAAACACCACTCCAACCCCTCCAAAACCCTCCACACAAGAGCCCAAATCAAAGGACAAGGTTCGTTGCTTTCGGTGTCAAGGCATGGGACACTATGCATCTGAGTGTCCAAACAGGAGGATTGTTTCCCTAGCGGAGTACCAAGAAGCATGTGATGAACGTGCCTATGATGAAGAAGAAGGAGAGCACTTTGAAGAAGGAAGTTTGGAAGAAGTTGAGGAAGGCCCCGATGAAGGAGAGTTGCTTGTTATCCGCCGGGCCTTGAGTGGAATTGCCGCTCAAAAGGACATGGAGCAAAGAGAAGCCATTTTTCACACCAGGTGTACCGTAGGAGACAAGGTTTGTTCCCTTATCATTGATGGAGGTAGTTGTGCTAACGTTGCCTCGAAGACTATGGTGGACAAACTCAAGCTGCAAGTCTCTCCTCGTCCAAATCCCTACACCATACAATGGTTGAATCAAGGCAAAGGTTTGCAAATTACTCACCGTTGTCTTGTTTCTTTTTCAATTGGGAAAAACTATAAAGATGAGATTTGGTGTGATATAGTCCCCATGGATGCTTGCCATATATTGTTGGGTAGACCATGGATGTTTGATCGCCATGTAATTCATCATGGGCGCCTCAACACCTACTCCTTTATTAAGGATGAGAAGAAAATCACCTTGCCCCCTATTCCATCGTGCCAAAGCCCCAAGCCACAAAAGGACCGACAAGCCTTAACCCTCATTCATCCTTCCCAAACCCTTGCCCCCAAAGAAGATTTCCCACTTCCGCCTCTTCTCCTCACCAGGTATGACCCGTTTTATCATCCTCCCCTCACCCTCTTCTATATCTCTCTAGAGGTGATGCCCTGTGACCTCCTTCCCCAAAAGCTCCCATATTGTGAGCGTGACCCCTTTCTTGAGAAGCTTGCTAACCCATTGAGTTTGAGGACAAACTCAAAACCACCCGGGGAGTATGATGCATATTCCCATATGCATCATTTTTTATTTAAGGTCAACTTCCAAGAAGAAAAGTGTCAAACAAGAGCGTGCATGGGAACTCTCATATTTTCTCTTATTATGTGAGTTCAAGGACTTTAGACACCATGAAGAAGTCAAAGAAGTTGCAAAACTTTGCCGGAAATTGGCGTTCATGCCCGAAGAGGTAATGCCGCCTTCAACCCGAATTTTCCCGATTTTTGTGTGCACTTTTGGCCTAACTAAAGTGGTCCCACAAGTTGAGGCTCCACATGGTTTTGAAGTTTAAGATCTCAGCTTTCAAACAAGCCCAATTATGTTTAATTTGGACGTCGTTTGGTTGGGCTAAATATTACTCAAAGGGAAGTTGTCCTGCTCCAGTCTAGTTCTGATATAGGTGTAATGTTCGGACCATAACTTTTGATCTACTTATCCAAATTGAGCAAATGAGCCCATTCTGGAAAATAGACTTCCAGGGCTTTCTAACAAGCCCACGAACGCGTGATTTGGCCGAGTATTCTGGAAGTTATGCTCTGTTGAAGTTGAGGTAGTTGCAAGGATTAATGCTGGAAATATGAAGAGTCTTCGGTTACATATACTTGTGTGGCTGATATTGTGCACGTTTTAGATGCTTCTAGATTGATGTAATCAGCTGTAAAAATCCTAGAATATTCCTTGTAACCTCCCCCACCCCCTTTTATGATGTGTCTTTTCATTTTTTTTCTTAGACTTTTCATTAGCTAGTTTTTAATTGTTAGGAGTTATTTGAGTCTTTTGATTGTCTTTTGCTGAGTCTATAAAAGGGGAGGGGCATGTGAAGCTAATCATTGAGCATTGTAAGAGATTTTCAAAGTAATACAAGCACCTTTGAGAGTGATTCTCATTTGTGTCTCAAAATTCCTAGTTCTATATCTTGAATTTGGCTAATTCAAGTGGTGTTCTAGGTTCTTTTCCTTTTCCAATTGGAGTGATTCCTTGGTTAAGACAAGAGAATTAGCCCAAGATCAAGTCATTGAGTGGCTCCGTGAAGGATTATCTTAATTACAAGGTCTTGTTTATCCTTGTTCTTTTGTTATTATTCTTCAAACCATCTCAAACTATCTTCCACCATATTCACTTTTCTTTGGTTGATTCTTGTTTAGTTTGAGTTTGAGTTGATTTGGTTCACTTACCACCCACATCTACATCATGATATTATCCCCATGGATGCTTGTCATATTCTGTTAGGACGACCATGGATGCATGACAGGAAGGTTATGCATAATGGTTATCTTAATACTTATTCCTTTTCCAAAGATGGCAAGAAGATTACTCTGAATCCTATGTCACCATCCGAACTCCACAAAATGGAACCACAAAAAAGCCAAAATCAATCTGACTTGCTTTTGACATATGTTGAACCACTTTTAAAGGCCTCTCAACATGAGTTCAAAGCCTTGAAAGAGTGGATATTGCAAGTACAAGATGAGCCACAAACACCCCTTCCATCCCATCCCATAGCCAAGGTCATATTGAATCAGTTCAGTCACCTATTTCCAGAAGAGATACCTTTGGGTTTACCCCCAAAGCGTGACATTCAACATCATATTGACCTTACCCCAGGATCCATTCTGCCTAATAAGCCAGCCTACAGGACAAATCCCAAGGAAACTCAAGAGATTCAACGACAAGTTGAAGAACTGATATTCAAGGGGTTGGGGCGAGAATCCTTAAGTCCATGTGCTGTTCCTGCTCTTTTGGTTCCGAAGAAGGATGGTAGTATGAGGATGTGTGTTGACAGTAGGGCCATAAACAAAATTACTATCAAGTATAGGTACCCTATACCTAGGCTTAAAGATATGTTAGATGAATTACATGGCTCTAAGGTGTTTAGTAAGATTGATTTGAGGAGTGGTTCTTATCAAATTCGTGTTAGGGAGGGCGATGAGTGGAAAACTGCTTTCAAGACTAAGGGCGGATTATATGAATGGTTAGTCATGCCTTTCGGTCTTTCTAATGCCCCTAGTACGTTTATGAGGTTAATGAATCAAGTATTTCGACCATACTTGGGCAAGTTCGTGGTTGTTTACTTCGATGATATATTGGTGTTCAGTAAGAATGAGCAAGAACATCAAGATCATTTAACTCAGGTGATGCTCGTTCTTGAAAAGGAGAAGTTATTCGGGAACCTAAAGAAGTGTACCTTCTTTACTCATGAAGTTACCTTCTTAGGTTATATTGTTTCTGAAGATGGTATTAAGGCGGATGAAAGCAAGATTGAGGCTATTCGAACTTGGCCTGTTCCTAAGAGCATTCATGACGTTCGAAGCTTTCATGGCTTGGCCTCTTTCTATAGGAGGTTCATACGAAATTTCAGCACTATCTTAGCTCCTATGACCGAGATTCTTAAGGGTTCCTCATTCACTTGGAATCCTAAAGCCCAAGCAGCCTTTGAAGAAGTGAAAGAGAGACTAACTCAAGCACCAGTTTTAGCCCTACCGTGTTTTGAGAAAGTCTTTGAAGTTGAATGTGATGCTTATGGGGTTGGTATTGGAGGCATTCTTACTCAAGAAGGACGCCCTTTGGCCTTCTTCAGTGAGAAATTATGTGATACCAGGAAGAGATATTCAACTTATGACAAGGAATTCTACGCCATCATTCGATGTCTAGAACATTGGAACCACTATTTGATTGCCAGTGAGTTTATTCTGCATTCAGATCACGAGGCTTTGAAGTATATTCAAGGCCAACACAAGTTAAACTCGCGCCATGCTAAATGGGTGGAATTCCTACAGTCCTTTCACTTTACTATCAAGCATAAGTCCGGCAAACTGAATCAAGGCGCCGATGCTCTATCACGGCGTTATCTATTGATGTTCCAATTAGATGCTTGTATCCTTGGATTTGAGCATCTAAAGGCGTTATATCAGAATGATGAAGATTTTGGGGTGTTATATTCTGAGTGTACTAAACATCCCAAAGGGGACTTCTTAATTCAAGAAGAGTTTCTCTTTAAAGGTGCTCGGTTATGTGTCCCCAAATGCAGCACTCGTGAGTTGTTAATTCGAGAAGTCCATGCTGGATCTTTAGCTGGCCATTTTGGCGAAGACAAGACCCTAACTATGCTTAGGGAACATTATTATTGGCCAGGCATGGAGAAGGACGTTCAAGACATCATTAGAAGGTGCAGTACGTGTCAAATTGCGAAGAGTCATTCGCTTCCTCAGGGACTATACACGTGATGCATATTTCCATATGCATCATTTTCATTCCTCAAGCTCAACTTCAAGGGAGGAAAAGGCCAAACAAGATCATACGTGGAAACACTTATATTTGGTCCCATTATTCAGAGTTGTAAGCTTTCCCAAGTGAAATACAATTACCTTTGAGTGTGATTCTCAAAAGTATTCCAAATCCCTAGTTCTATATCTTGAATTTTGGCAAGTTCAAGTGGTGTTCTAGGTTCTCTTTTCTTTTCCAATTGGAGTGATTCCTTGGTGAAGACGAGAGGATTTGCCCAAGATCAAGTCCTTGAGTGGCTCCGCGAAGGATTATCTCAAGTGCAAGGTCTTGTTTATCCTTTGTTCTTTTTTGTTATTATTTTCATTCCATCTCAATCAACCTTCCATTTTCTCTTTACTTTGGTTCAATTCTTATTTGGGTTTATTTGAGTTTGATTTGGTTCACTTACCACCCACACATACATCATTTGGTATCAGAGCCTAGGTTGCCTACTTGACCAAATTTCCAAACCCAAACACATCCACAAATCAGCCTCATACACATCTGGTCCTACCATGAGTTCTAGCATGAGCGCTAAAAGGTGTTCTAAGTGTCAAGGCTTTGGTCATGCACTCTCGGACTGCCCCAATAAGGAATTCATCACCTTGGCCGAATGGGAAGCAGCCATGAAGGAAGGAAAAAAAGTTAGCTATCCATTTGTCTTAAATGGAGAAGGCCATTATCAAGAAAATAGTGACGTTAACTTTGATCTACCTCCCATCTTTGATGCCTATGATGAAGTAGATAATGAGATAAATTGGAGCCTACCTCCAAGATTTGATGAGCATGAACCTAGCCCCATTCAACCTTCCCAAACCCCCAAACCACAAAAAGCTTACAAAAGATGCCTTATGAATTTTTCCCTCAAAGAACCACATTCCATAAATATGCCCTCTTGTATGAGAAGAATAAAGAACTCTTGAGTTTGAGGACAAACTCCAAACCACCCGGGGAGTATGATGCATATTTCCATATGCATCATTTTCATTCCTCAAGCTCAACTTCAAGGGAGGAAAAGGCCAAACAAGATCATACGTGGAAACACTTATATTTGGTCCCATTATTCAGAGTTGTAAGCTTTCCCAAGTGAAATACAATTACCTTTGAGTGTGATTCTCAAAAGTATTCCAAATCTCTAGTTCTATATCTTGAATTTTGGCAAGTTCAAGTGGTGTTCTAGGTTCTCTTTTCTTTTCCAATTGGAGTGATTCCTTGGTGAAGACGAGAGGATTTGCCCAAGATCAAGTCCTTGAGTGGCTCCGCGAAGGATTATCTCAAGTGCAAGGTCTTGTTTATCCTTTGTTCTTTTTTGTTATTATTTTCATTCCATCTCAATCAACCTTCCATTTTCTCTTTACTTTGGTTCAATTCTTATTTGGGTTTATTTGAGTTTGATTTGGTTCACTTACCACCCACATATACATCAACACGCCACTTCCTATTCCTACGTTGCCTTGGGTGGACGTTAGTATGGATTTCATACTTGGTTTACCAAAGACACAAAGGAATAAAGATTCTATCTTTGTGGTCGTGGATCGATTTTCGAAGATGGCTCTGCAACAAGACTAATGATGCCACTCATATTGCTGAATTGTATTTCAAGGAGGTTATGAGACTTCATGGAATTCCTCGTTCCATTGTCTCAGATCGAGATACGAAGTTTTTAAGTCACTTTTGGATTACTTTGTGGAAAAAGTTGGGTACCAAACTCAAGTACAGTACCACTTGTCATCCACAAACAGATGGGCAAACCGAGGTTACTAATCGAACCCTTGGTACTTTATTAAGGGTTCTGATTAAAAACCACATCAAAGCTTGGGATCTGTTACTTCCACATGCTGAGTTTGCTTATAATAAGACTCCAAGCAAGGCTACTGGTCTATCTCCCCTTAAAGTGGTCTATGGAATTGATGCCCTAAGTCCACTTGATCTTGTACCACGACCATTAAATCAAAAGCCAAGTGCGGATGCCGCTACTAGGGTGGAAGAAATCCAGAAGTTGCATGAGTTAGTAAAGGCCAAGATTGAGAAAACTACACTTTCATACACGGCCCAAGCTAACAAGCATAAAAGGGAGAAGCTTTTTAAGCCAGGTGATTTGGTTTGGATTCATCTTCGTAAAGAACGTTTTCCTTCCAAAAGGAAAACTAAATTGATGCCTAGAGCGGATGGTCCATTCGAGATTTTGGAGAAGATCAACAATAATGCTTACAAGGTAGAGTTACCAGGAGATTATGGAGTATCAGCTACGTTTAACGTTGCTGATTTAAGCCCTTATGAAGCAGATGGTTACCTTTCTGATTTGAGGATCAAATCTTCCCAACAAGGGGAGAATGATGGAGGTCCATCCTCAAGGTCTAATAATGTTTCATTGGTCCAAAATAATCAAGAAATCAACTCCAAAGTCACGGCCATGAGTCACTTGATGGCAAACACACAAGGTGATACACCCGGGTTCTCATCCAGATTTTTACCCGGTTTTTGCTATCTTATTACATCGGCCTAAAGCATATTTTGGTGTCCGTTTTTTGGATGATTATCAAGTTCAGGATGTTAACTTTTAAGTCCAATTGGTTTCATATCATTTGGAATTCATTTGGTTACTTAAAACAGTTCATCTCTTGAACCTGTCCGGATTGCACTGCAAAATGCACGGTTTTGGTTTTCTGGTTTGTTCAGGGGGCAAATGACGTCCAAATGCTACGATTCCAAATGGAGGGTAAACTAGACATCTTGAGGTTTCCAACCATGTAAGAAACGTAGCAAATAGTCATCATTTGAGGTGTCAAACATGCGTTGCAAGTGGAGGCAGAAACCGGCTGCTTGACACCCGGTTGCTTAGCTTGGTGGTTTTCCTCCTTCAAGGGGTTTGCTTAAGGTGGAAGGCTGCCAAGCAGGTCATTTTGAGCTGCTTGATCAAGCACCACTCAGCTACTTGAGAGAGAGACACGTGGAGCAAGTGAAACATCACCATTTTGCAAGCCCTCATTCGACCACTCAAGCATGACATGGCACACATGCATTTTTCAGTCCTTTTGAGGTGGCTAGCCGTGCACTCTTACCTTCCTAGCTGGGAAAATGAGTCATCTACATTCCTTAATGTATAGGAAAGGTTTAGGAAGATAACTTAAGTGCTTTGTAAAATAAGCTTTCAGCTTTTGGTTTGTATTAGAGTAAACCGTGTGTTAGGAAGTGATTAGCAAGTCTAATGACTTTCCTCCCTTGGAAGGAAAGCTCATTTGTGTACTCTCAAGGCCATATAAAGCCTTGTATGTTCATTTTGAAGGAGTAGAGTTGAATTTTCAGTAGAGAGAAAAGACTTTGTGTCTTGTGATTTCCTAAACACTTAACTTGCTTATCCTTAATTGTGGCCGATTAAGGTGGTGACCAAGTGAGTCTCAATCTTTGGTTAGGTGGTGAATCTTATCCTAATCCAAGATTGAGGGCCCTAAGCTAAATGATTAGTGGTGTATCTTATCTAATCATCTAGCTTAGAACTATCCAAGTTTCATTAAACACTCTTGAAGTTCACAAACTAGTTCTTGGTTTCACTCCTCTCAAACCATGAATTACCTTTGTTCTTCTTAGTGTCTTTTTATCCTCCTTTACTTCCCTCACTTCCTTACTCCTTTGATTCCTCTTATCCACACAAAATCAAGCCTTGACATAGCTGATTGCATCGAACTTCCAACAAACTTCAAAGCTACCTCAAACCGTGGAAAGGGACTTACCTAGGCAAGCTAGGCAGCGAGTTAGCACGGTCACCCCGTGCCCTTGAGCACGACCGTGCCACCCCTGGCCGTAAGAGTTTGCTTGTTTTCTAGCCTCCTTTGACGTGAGTTAACTTGGGTTGCTATCCTTCCCTTGGACTTACATCAAAGGGGCTCATCATCGAAAAAGGGGCTAAGATCGGAGACATTGAAGGTAGCCGAAACTCCATAATCTCCAGGTAGATCAATCTTATATGCATTGGGCCCAACCTTCTCAAGGATTTCAAATGGACCATCGGAACGCGGCATCAACTTAGATTTTCTCTTTGAAGGGAAACGCTCCTTCCTCATGTGAATCCATACCAAATCTCCTGGCTGAAAATGTACCTCCTTGCGATGCTTGTTGGCGCTTTGCATGGCTCTCTCATTAGCCTTGGCAATGTTATCTCTAACTCTTGCATGAAGTTCTTGGATCTCCTTGGCTCTTTTTTCAGCTTCCCAACTAAATTTTGTGGGAGTTGGAATGGGAACAAGATCCAAGGGACTCTTGGGATTGTAGCCATAGACAACTTGAAATGGAGAGAGTTGGGTGGACTTGCTAGGCACTCGATTGAATGCAAACTCGGCATGTGGTAGCAACTCATCCCAATTCTTCAAATGCTTCTTCACTAGGACTCTAAGTAAGGTACCCAAAGTCCTATTGGTGACTTCAGTTTGTCCATCAGTCTAGGGATGACAAGTAGTGCTAAACTTGAGTTGAGTACCCAATTTGCGCCATAGAGTTAGCCAAAAATGACTAAGAAACTTGGAGTCACGATCGGATACCATGCTTTTTGGAATGCCATGTAGTCTCACAATCTCCTTGAAATAAAGACTAGCCACTTGAGTAGCATCATTAGTGGTGTGGCAAGGGATGAAATGCGCCATCTTGGAGAATCGATCGACAACCACCATAATGGAGTCTTTGTTCCTTTGGGTTCTAGGTAAACCCGTGATGAAATCCAAGCTAATATCTTCCCAAGGGGCTTGAGGAATGGGAAGTGGAGAATACAATCCTTGGGGCAAGGAATGGCTCTTAGCTATTTGACAAGTAGAACATCTTTTGATGAAATGCTCTCAACTCTTGACATCTTAGGCCAATAGTAGTGTTCCTTCAACATTGATCTAGTCTTCTCGACACCAAAATGGCCAGCTAGGGCTCCTCCATGTAGCTCTTGGATAAGCAGTTCTCGAAATCCACATTGAGGTATACAAAGGCGTGAACCTTTGAATAGGAACCCATCTTCTAAGTGGAACAACCCATGGGGGTGTTTAGGACACTTCTCAAAAATGTCCTTGAAATCATCATCTTTTGGGTACAAATCTTTAGCAACTTCAAATTCAAGTACTTTAGTACTCAAAGTAGAGAGTAATAAGTACCTTCTTGATAATGCATCAGCTCCTTTGTTGAGAGTTCCCGCCTTATGTTGGATAGTGAAGTGGAAGGACTGAAGATACTCTACCCATTTAGCATGTCTAGGGTTGAGCTTATGTTGTCCTTGGATGTATTTGAGAGCTTCATGGTCAGAATGAAGGATGAATTCACCTCCAACTAAGTAATGACGCCAATGCTCCAATGCTCTAATGATTGCATAAAACTCCTTGTCATAGATGGAGTACTTCTTCTTGGCATCGTTGAGCTTCTCATTGAAAAAAGCAATGGGTCTCTTCTCTTGAGATAGGACAGCTCCAATTCCTACCCCGGATGCATCACACTCTACTTCAAAGACTTTGGTAAAGTCGGGCAAGGCTAGAACGGGGGAACTAGTGAGCTTCTTCTTGATCTCTTCAAAAGCTTGTTGTGCTTGCTCGTTCCATGAAAACTCTTTGCCTTTAATTACCTCAGTCATAGGAGCCATAATTGTGCTGAAATTTCTAATGAACCTCCGGTAAAATGAGGCTAGGCCATGAAAACTCCTTACTTGAGTGATGGATGTAGGAGTTGGCCACTCTTGAATAGCCTTGATCTTGCTATCATCAACTTGGAGGCCTTGGGCGGAAACAATGAAACCCAAGAATACCACTTGAGGAGTGAAGAAAAAGCATTTCTCCATATTGCCATAAAGTTGTTCTTGAGAAAGAATCTCCAAAACTTGTTGCAAATGCTTGGCATGCTCCTCCTCGGTCTTGCTATAGACCAAGATATCATCAAAGTAAACAACAACACAAGTTCCAATGAGGGGCTTGAGAACTTGGTTCATGAGTCTCATAAAAGTGCTCGGGGCATTAGTAAGCCCGAATGGCATTACAAGCCACTCATATAAACCTCCTTTAGTCTTAAAGGCGGTTTTCCATTCATCACCTTCAAAAATGCGAATCTGGTAATAGCCACTTCTAAGATCAATCTTAGAAAAGATAGCAGCTCCGTGTAATTCATCCAATAGATCTTCCAATCGGGGAATAGGATACCGGTACTTGATAGTGATCTTGTTTATTGCCCGGCTATCAACACACATACGCATGCTACCATCCTTCTTAGGAACAAGGAGGGCGGGCACGGCACATGGGCTTAGACTTTCCCGAATTAAACCCTTGGACAAGAGATCATCCACTTGTCTTTGGATTTCTTGTGTTTCGCTTGGAGACATCCGGTATGCCGGCTTGTTTGGAAGTACGGATCCGGGAACGAGGTCTATCTTGTGTTGGATAGATCTTGGAGGGGGAAGGCCATGTGGAATTTCTTGTGGAAAAACATGGTGATAGGCTTGTAGGAGAGGGGTGAGTAGTGGATGTGAGGGAGATGGTGGCTTAGACTCTTCTTGTAAAAGTATCAAGTCTTTAAAAGACTCATACTCATGGTGCTCAGATTTGAGAAGAGTAGTAAAGAAGACTTCCAAATGAGGATTGTCTTTTGGTTGAGAGGGGGAAGGACTTTTGAGAGGGGTAAGAGTGATTTTCTTACGGTCCTTGAGAAAAGAGTAAGTGTTCATCCGGCCATCATGGATGACACTTCTATCAAAAAGCCATGGTCTACCCAATAATATATGGCAAGCATCCATGGGGACTATATCACACCAAATCTCATCTTTATAGTTTTTCCCAATTGAAAAGGAAACAAGACAACGGTGAGTAATTTGCAAACCTTTGCCTTGATTCAACCATTGTATGGTGTAGGGATTTGGACGAGGAGAGACTTGCAGCTTGAGTTTGTCCACCATAGTCTTTGAGGCAACGTTAGCACAACTACCTCCATCAATGATAAGGGAACAAACCTTGTCTCCTACGGTACACCTGGTGTGAAAAATGGCTTCTCTTTGCTCCATGTCCTTTTGAGTGGCAATTCCACTCAAGGCCCGGCGGATAACTAGCAATTCTCCTTCATCGGGGCCTTCTTCAACTTCTTCCAAACTTCCTTCTTCACGGTGCTCTTCTTCTTCTTCGTCATAGGCATGTTCATCACATGCTTCTTGGTACTCCGCTAGGGAAACGATCCTCCTGTTTGGACACTCAGATGCATAGTGTCCCATACCTTGGCACCGAAAGCAACGAACCTTGTCCTTTGATTTGGGTTCTTGTGTGGAGGGTTTTGGAGGGGTTGGAGTGGTGTTTTTGGTTTGTGATGGTGGGGAATTTTGTGGACGAGGAGGGTAGTACGGAGGCTTTTGTGTGGGGTAAGGACGAGAGAGAGATTGGAAAGGACACTCTTTCCCTTTGATTTCTTTTGTTGCTCTACCTTGTAGGCTAGAGAACTCAAGTCATCAAGGGATGAATATGGTTGCAACTCAACAATATGAGCAATAGACTCATCAAGTCCGGTTAAGTATCTTACCAAGGTTTGAGAGTCATCTTCTTTCAAGTCGCATTTGAGTAGGAGTTGTTCAAACTCCCGAGTGTATTCTTCCACACTCTTGGATCCTTGCTTGAGTCGATTGAGCTTGAGATAATTGTCTTGCACATAGTGAGAGGGAAGAAACTTGGCCTTGAGTTTTTCTTTCATTTTGGCCCAAGTTCTGATTTTTCCCTTTCCATTCCTTGCTCTTTTCGCTCCAAGGTTAGCCCACCAGATTGAAGCATATTTTCTGAGTTTAAGGGCTACGAGTTTTACCTTCTTGTCCTCTGGGATGTCCTTATATTCAAAGATCCTCTCAATGGTGTGCAACCAATCGAGAAATAAGTCCGGGTCAAGTTGGCCTTCAAATTCGGGGATGTGAATTCGAACACCACCAATATTGCCTCCTTGCCTTCGTCTCCTTGGGGCTTCTTCGTCACTAGAGTTGGCTCGGGATTGAAAGACTTCTTCTTCCAATTCGACCACCGGTTCATGAGGATGAGAGGGAGTGGGGCTATGAACCCACCTTCGTTTTTCCTCCAAAAGTTGCCCAAGTTGAGTTCGAAGATAGGTGACTTGCGCTTCTAACTCTTCCACACGTGCTTGGTCGCTTCTTGTGGACTTTGTAGACATGTTGGAGATGCTTTGAAGGAAGAATAGGCAGCAGGGAAAGTGGCACGGTCGTGCAAGGGGGCACGGGCAGGCCGTGCTATGCTTCGACTTGAAGAAATGCAGAAAATTACCGTGGCACGGTCGTGCTTGGTGGCACGGGGGCACCGTGTTGCGTCTCGGCTTGCAGATTTCTGGAAAATGAATATGGCACGGTCGTGTGGTATGGCACGGGGGCACCGTGCTGCTTCTCTGGTCTTCGAGACTGGGTTTGCCGGTTTGTGCCTCTTTTTTTTTTTGTTTTTTTTTTTTGGTATGTTTGGCTTTTTGGGATGTATGTGGGTGTGATGTGGGTCACTTAAGAACCTTGGCTCTGATACCAATTGATGTATATGAGGGTGGCAAGTGAACCAAATCAAACTCCAACTCAAAATAAGCCAAATTGGGAAGAGAAATGAAAGATGGATGAGATGGATGAAGAATTTCACTACACAAGAAAAAGGAATAGAACAAGATCTTGTAATTGAGATAATCCTTCACGGAGCCACTCAATGACTTGACCTTGGGCTAATTCTCTTGTCTTAACCAAGGAATCACTCCAATTGGAAAAGGAAGAGAACCTAGAACAACACTTGAATTTGCCACAATTCAAGATATAGAACTAGGAATTTAGTTGCACTTTTGAGAAACACACTCTTTGGAAATTTCTTACAATGCTGAATGAATAGCTTCACACGCCCTCCCCTTTTTATAGACTCAGCAAAAGACAATCAAAGGACTTAAATAACTCCTAACAATTAAAACTAGCTAATGAAAAGTCTAAGAAAAATGAAAAGACTCATCATAAAAGGGGTGGGGGAGGTTACAAGGAATATTCTAGGATTTTTGCAGCTGATTACATCAATCTAGAAGCATCTAAAACGTGCACAATATCAGCCACACAAGTATATGTAACCGAAGACTCTTCATATTCCCAGCATTAATCCTTGCAACTGCCTCAACTTCAACAGAGCATAACTTCCAGAATACTCGGCCAAATCACGCGTTCTTGGGCTTGTTAGAAAGCCCTGGAAGTCTATTTTCCAGAATGGGCTCATTTGCTCAATTTGGATAAGCGGTTTGAAAGTTATGGCCCAAACAATGCACCTATCTCAGACTGGACTGGATCAGCATAACGTATCTTTGAGTGATATTTTGCCCAATCAAATGACGTCCAAATTAAACAAACTTGGGCTTATTTGAAAGCTGAAATCTTAAACTTCAAAACCATGTGGAGCCTCAAGTTGTGGGACCACTTTAGGTAGGCCAAAAGTGTACACAAAAAGCGGGAAATTTCTGGATGACGGCGGCACTACCTCTTCGGGTATGAACGCCAATTTCCGGCAAAGTTTGGCAACTTCCTTGACTTCTTGAAGCTTGAGTGAGTCCTCCTTGGGCTGAGCTTGATGGTCCTTGGGCTTCTCACGATGGTCTCCATCACACTCAATTCAGCCTTCAAAGCCCAGCTATCAAAACTGCCAGTTTTCAGTTATAGTTCTGGCAGCTTGGATTATTCGGCCCATATCTTTTGATTGGCAGGTCCACATCCAATGAAATTTGAACCATTGGAAACTAGACTTCTTAAGCTTTCCAAGGATATCTCATTTGTTCAATTTGGAGCAGTACCCACGGAGTTATGGCTCAGAGAAGTTGACCTTGCTGCAGATTGTAATGGCTGCATTTAATGCGTGGATTGAAAGCCTTAAGTGTGTGTTTATGCTTCTCCAACGGCTCCAAGCGGCTCCTTGTCTTAAATTCCAGAGATCCCAGCATATCTTTGAAATATTTGGGAGGTTACACATTGAAAGGATGGAGTGGTAATGGCTTAGATTCGAGAAGAGTCATTGTCTTAATAGCCTTATTTAAATTCCTTGTCTTTTGCTTTCCTAGTGTTTAATGCTTTGTAACTCATGAGTTAGCAGCATTTTTAGAGTCTTCTTTGCCTATAAAAGGCCCTTGGACGTGTACTTTGTATATCAATAAATGAATGAAATTGAGTGAGTTTAATCACAAGGTTGAGTGCTATCTCCCTTCTTGTAACTTTCTCTCTTGCTTATCTCTAGATTAGCTCTCTAGAGTGGTGTTCAAGAGTTCTTCTTGATCATTTGAGTGGTGATATCTTATCTCACTTGATCTTGAAGTTGAGCTCTAAAAATCTTGGTGGTGACATCTTATCCAAGATCCTTAGTTTTATCTTCTCTTTCATTATTAGCTACATTCGAACCACACTCACTTTACGATCCCTTCTTAGTCCTTGTTCCTTTAGGGCTTAGAAGTGCATCAGTAGAGGAGGGACCCGATGAAGGAGAAATGCTTGTGATTAGGCGTGCTTTGAATGGTCTTACTTCCCAAAATGACTTGGAACAAAGGGAAAACATCTTCCACACTTAGTGTACCATGACTGGGAAGGTTTGTTTTCTCATTATAGATGGGGGAAGTTATGCTAATGCTGCTTCTAAGACTCTTGTGGAGAAGCTCAAGCTCTCAGTCTCACCACACCCAAGCCCTTACACTATTCAATGGCTGAATCAAGGTAAAGGCTTGTAAATCTCTTCTTGTTTGGTTGCTTTGTCCATTGGTAAGAGCTACAAAGATGAAATTTGGTGTGATATTGTGCCTATGGATGCTTGTCACACCTTCTTGGGACGTCCCTGGCTCTTTGATAGATGTGCTATGCATGATGGCCGTTTAAATGCACACACCTTCACCAAAGACCACAACAAAATCACCCTCACCCCTCCCAAACCCACCTCTCAAAGAAAGCCACAAGACACTCCTAACGTGGTTGTCTTTCTTATTACCCTTCTTCATTCCCAACTCCATGAATATGATGATTCCAAAGAGTGGATTTTACTTGGCTATGAATCGGCCGAAGCTAAGGATTCTTCCCATTCTTTGCTTGTTCTGCTCCTTAAGGCCTTTAAGCATGTCTTCGCAAGTGAGGTACCCCACAGCCTCCCTCCCAAAAGGTCCATACAACATAAAATTTACCTTATCCTCGATGCCACACTTCCAAAGAAGTCGGCCTATCGTATGAACCCTCAAGAGACACAAGACGTACAGCGGCAAGTAGATGGGCTACTAGCTAAGGGATTGATCTGTGAAAGCCTAAGCCCTTGTGCCGTGCCCGCCTTACTTATACCTAAGAAGGATGGTAGCATGAGGATGTGTTGAATAGTAAAGCGATCAACAAGATTACTATCAAATATGGCTTTCCTATCCCACGGTTGGAGGACCTTGTAGATGAACTTCATGGGGCCACCATCTTTTCTAAGATTGCTCTTAGAAGTGGCTACTATCAAATTCGGATCTTTGAAGGGAATGACTGAGAAACAACTTTCAAAACCAAGGGAGGACTATATGAGTGGCTTGTTGTGCCCTTTTGATGTATATGTGGGGGGGCAAGTGAACCAAATCAAACTCCAACTCAAATAAGCCAAATTGGAAAGAGAAATGAAAGATGGATGAGATGGATGAAGAACTTCACTACATAAGAAAAAGGGATAGAACAAGATCTTGTAATTGAGATAATCCTTCACGGAGCCACTCAATGACTTGATCTTGGGCTAATTCTCTTGTCTTACCAAGGAATCACTCCAATTGGAAAAGATAGAGAACCTAGAACACCACTTGAATTAGCCAAATTCAAGATATAGAACTAGGAATTTTTGAGACACAAATGAGAATCACTCTCAAAGGTGCTTGTATTACTTTGGAAATCTCTTACAATGCTGAATGATTAGCTTCACATGCCCCTCCCCTTTTATAGACTCAGCAAAAGACAATCAAAAGACTCAAATAACTCCTAACAATTAAAACTAGCTAATGAAAAGTCTAAGAAAAATGAAAAGACACATCATAAAAGGGGGTGGGGGAGGTTACAAGGAATATTCTAGGATTTTTGCAGCTGATTACATCAATCTAGAAGCATCTAAAACGTGCACAATATCAGCCACACAAATATATGTAACCTAAGACTCTTCATATTCCCAGCATTAATCCTTGCAACTGCCTCAACTTCAACAGAGCATAACTTCCAGAATACTCGGCCAAATCACGCGTTCTTGGGCTTGTTAGAAAGCCCTGGAAGTCTATTTTCCAGAATGGGCTCATTTGCTCAATTTGGATAAGCGGTTTGAAAGTTATGGCCCAAACAATGCACCTATCTCAGACTGGACTGGATCAGCACAACGTATCTTTGAGTGATATTTTGCCCAATCAAATGATGTCCAAATTAAACAAACTTGGGCTTATTTGAAAGCTGAAATCTTAAGCTTCAAAACCATGTGGAGCCTCAAGTTGTGGGTCCACTTAGGTAGGCCAAAAGTGCACACAAAAATCGGGGTTCCTGGGATGAATTCGCACCAAATTTCTAGCAAAGCTTAACCTCTTTTTGACCTCTCCATAGTGTCGCGAGTCTTTGAACTCACTTAAGAAGACCAAATAGGCACATTTCCATGCATGATCTTCTTTGACCCTTTTCTTCTTTGAAATTGGAGTTGAATAAAAATGATGCATATGGAAATATGCATCATACTCCCCGGGTTGTTTTGAGTTTGTCCTCAAACTCAAAGGGTTGGCAAGCCTCTCAAGAAAGGGGTCGCGCTTACAATATGGGAGCTTTTGGGGAAGGAGGTCACAGGGCATCACCTCTAGAGAGATATAGAAGAGGGTGAGGGGAGGATGATAAAACGGGTCATACCTGGTGAGGAGAAGAGGCGGAAGTGGGAAATCTTCTTTGGGGGCAAGGGTTTGGGAAGGATGAATGAGGGTTAAGGCTTGTCGGTCCTTTTGTGGTTTGAAGGGTTGGGAAGGTTGAATGGGGGTTAAGGTGAATTCTTCTTGGGTCAAGAGTTGCTCAACTTCTTCAATAACCCCACATGCCTCCAACTCGGGTGCTTGGAGTTCGGTAGGGCGTACTTCTTGAATCAAGAGTTGTTCAAACTCTTCAGCAACCCTACATGGCTTCATCACTTCAAGGTCTTTAACTACATGCTCTTCAATTCTTGGGGTTATGCTCAAATTCACCTCATTATCTTCTTGGCACCCTTCTTCGGTGAAGGATTGCTCAATTTCTTGCACAATCTCTTCTTGCTTCAACTCGGATCTTTGGGTCTCAAGTTCTTCATCACCACAGTCACCAAAAACAAGAGGTAGGTCAACTAGGCTTGAAGCTTTTTCTCCAAGGATCTCTTCATCTTTGTTTGGCTTTTGAGAAACCTTCTCTAAGGGAAGTATTTCTTCTTTTTCAACCTTGAGTTCAATTTCTTCTTCAAGGCTTTCCTCCTGATCGTTCTCTTCTTTCACGGCTTTCCTTTCTTCCAAGGTAATGACCTCGTTATTTGGGCAATCCGTGGATAAGTGTCCAAGCCCTTGGCACTTGAGACACCTCCTAGGTTGTGGGGGAAAGATCATTTGTGGGGTTGGTTCTTTTTGTGGGGTGGAAGGGAATGAACCCGTGAGCTTAACGGAGATACTTTCTTTCATGGGCATGTAAGTGGATGGGTAAAAGGAACCCTTCAACTTACTACTCAATTTCTTCCAAGTTCTCACCTTCTCTTTTCCTTTCTTTTTTCGCTCAAACTTGTATTTATTCCACCACTGAAGTGCACAACCTCTCAATCTTGAAATAACCACTTCGAACTTCTGTTGGTCATTAAGGATACAACAAGCAAAAACTCGTTCCACCTTAGATAACCAACCTGCGAACTCTTCCTTTTCGCCATGAAATTTTGGAATTGCAAAGCAAGCATATCCAATATCAATAAGAGCTAGTTCTTTCTCCAAGTTCTTTGAAGACGGCATGAAGGATGAGGTCTAGGGTTTCTTTGTGGATTGATTTGAAACGTAAGTTGGCTGTGGCAAAGGTGGCACGGTCGTGCAAGGGGGCACGGTCAGGCCGTGCTATGCTTCGGCTGAAGAAAATGCAGAAAAGTAGAGTGGCACGGTCGTGCTTGGCGGCACGGGGGCACCGTGCTCCGTCTCGACTTGAAGATTTCTAGAAAAATGATATGGCACGGTCGTGTGTGGTGGCACGGGGGCACCGTGCTGCTTCTCTGGTCTTCGAGACTCGGATTGCCGGTTTGTGCCTCTTTTTGTTTTTTTTGTATTTTGGCTTTTTGGGATGTATGTGGGTGTGATGTGGGTCACTTAAGAACCTTGGCTCTGATACCAATTGATGTATATGTGGGGGGGCAAGTGAACCAAATCAAACTCCAACTCAAATAAGCCAAATTGGAAAGAGAAATGAAAGATGGATGAGATGGATGAAGAACTTCACTACACAAGAAAAAGGGATAGAACAAGATCTTGTAATTGAGATAATCCTTCACGGAGCCACTCAATGACTTGATCTTGGGCTAATTCTCTTGTCTTACCAAGGAATCACTCCAATTGGAAAAGATAGAGAACCTAGAACACCACTTGAATTAGCCAAATTCAAGATATAGAACTAGGAATTTTGAGACACAAATGAGAATCACTCTCAAAGGTGCTTGTATTACTTTGGAAATCTCTTACAATGCTGAATGATTAGCTTCACATGCCCCTCCCCTTTTATAGACTCAGCAAAAGACAATCAAAAGACTCAAATAACTCCTAACAATTAAAACTAGCTAATGAAAAGTCTAAGAAAAATGAAAAGACACATCATAAAAGGGGGTGGGGGAGGTTACAAGGAATATTCTAGGATTTTTGCAGCTGATTACATCAATCTAGAAGCATCTAAAACGTGCACAATATCAGCCACACAAATATATGTAACCTAAGACTCTTCATATTCCCAGCATTAATCCTTGCAACTGCCTCAACTTCAACAGAGCATAACTTCCAGAATACTCGGCCAAATCACGCGTTCTTGGGCTTGTTAGAAAGCCCTGGAAGTCTATTTTCCAGAATGGGCTCATTTGCTCAATTTGGATAAGCGGTTTGAAAGTTATGGCCCAAACAATGCACCTATCTCAGACTGGACTGGATCAGCACAACGTATCTTTGAGTGATATTTTGCCCAATCAAATGATGTCCAAATTAAATAAAATTGGGCTTATTTTAAAGCTGACATCTTAAGCTTCAAAAGCACATGGGCCCTCAAGTTGTGGGTCCACTTGAGCTTGTCCAAAAGTGGTCACAAAAATCGGGTTCCGCAGGGATGAATTCGGCACTAAATTTCTAGCAAAGTTTAACCTCTTTTTGACCTCTCCATAGTGTCGCGAGTCTTTGAACTCACTTAAGAAGACCAAATAGGCACATTTCCATGCATGATCTTCTTTGACCCTTTTCTTCTTTGAAATTGGACTTGAATAAAAATGATGCATATGGAAATATGCATCGTACTCCCCGGGTTGTTTTGAGTTTGTCCTCAAACTCAAAGGGTTGGCAAGCCTCTCAAGAAAGGGGTCGCGCTTACAATATGGGAGCTTTTGGGGAAGGAGGTCACAGGGCATCACCTCTAGAGAGATATAGAAGAGGGTGAGGGGAGGATGATAAAACGGGTCATACCTGGTGAGGAGAAGAGGCGGAAGTGGGAAATCTTCTTTGGGGGCAAGGGTTTGGGAAGGATGAATGAGGGTTAAGGCTTGTCGGTCCTTTTGTGGTTTGAAGGGTTGGGAAGGTTGAATTCTTCTTGGGTCAAGAGTTGCTCAACTTCTTCAATAACCCCACATGCCTCCAACTCGGGTGCTTGGAGTTCGGTAGGGCGTACTTCTTGAATCAAGAGTTGTTCAAACTCTTCAGCAACCCTACATGGCTTCATCACTTCAAGGTCTTTAACTACATGTTCTTCAATTCTTGGGGTTATGCTCAAATTCACCTCATTATCTTCTTGGCACCCTTCTTGGGTGAAGGATTGCTCAATTTCTTGCACAATCTCTTCTTGCTTCAACTCGGATCTTTGGGCCTCAAGTTCAAAGGTCTCTTCATCACCACAGTCACCAAAAACAAGAGGTAGGTCAACTAGGCTTGAAGCTTCCTCTCCAAGGATCTCTTTCATCTTTGTTTGGCTTTTGAGAAACCTTCTCTAAGGGAAGTATTTCTTCTTTTTCAACCTTGAGTTCAATTTCTTCTTCAAGGCTTTCCTCCTGATCGTTCTCTTCTTTCACGGCTTTCCTTTCTTCCAAGGTAATGACCTCGTTATTTGGGCAATCCGTGGATAAGTGTCCAAGCCCTTGGCACTTGAGACACCTCCTAGGTTGTGGGGGAAAGATCATTTGTGGGGTTGGTTCTTTTTGTGGGGTGGAAGGGAATGAACCCGTGAGCTTAACGGAGATACTTTCTTCCATGGGCATGTAAGTGGATGGGTAAAAGGAACCCTTCAACTTACTACTCAATTTCTTCCAAGTTCTCACCTTTTCTTTTCCTTTCTTTTTTCGCTCAAACTTATATTTATTCCACCACTGAAGTGCACATCCTCTCAATCTTGAAATAACCACTTCGAACTTCTGTTGGTCATTAAGGATACAACAAGCAAAAACTCGTTCCACCTTAGATAACCAACCTGCGAACTCTTCCTTTTCGCCATGAAATTTTGGAATTGCAAAGCAAGCATATCCAATATCAATAAGAGCTAGTTCTTTCTCCAAGTTCTTTGAAGACGGCATGAAGGATGAGGTCTAGGGTTCTTCGTGGATTGATTTGAAACGTAAGTTGGCTGTGGCAAAGGTGGCACGGTCGTGCAAGGGGGCACGGTCAGGCCGTGCTATGCTTCGGCTGAAGAAAATACAGAAGAGTAGAGTGGCACGGTCGTGCTTGGCGGCACGGGGGCACCGTGCTCCGTCTCGACTTGAAGATTCCTGGAAAAATGATATGGCACGGTCGTGTATGGTGGCACGGGGGCACCGTGCTGCTTCTCTGGTCTTCGAGACTCGGATTGCCGGTTTGTGCCTCTTTTTGTTTTTTTGTATTTTGGCTTTTGGGATGTATGTGGGTGTGATGTGGGTCACTTAAGAACCTTGGCTCTGATACCAATTGATGTATATGTGGGGGGGCAAGTGAACCAAATCAAACTCCAACTCAAATAAGCCAAATTGGAAAGAGAAATGAAAGATGGATGAGATGGATGAAGAACTTCACTACACAAGAAAAAGGGATAGAACAAGATCTTGTAATTGAGATAATCCTTCACGGAGCCACTCAATGACTTGATCTTGGGCTAATTCTCTTGTCTTACCAAGGAATCACTCCAATTGGAAAAGATAGAGAACCTAGAACACCACTTGAATTAGCCAAATTCAAGATATAGAACTAGGAATTTTTGAGACACAAATGAGAATCACTCTCAAAGGTGCTTGTATTACTTTGGAAATCTCTTACAATGCTGAATGATTAGCTTCACATGCCCCTCCCCTTTTATAGACTCAGCAAAAGACAATCAAAAGACTCAAATAACTCCTAACAATTAAAACTAGCTAATGAAAAGTCTAAGAAAAATGAAAAGACACATCATAAAAGGGGGTGGGGGAGGTTACAAGGAATATTCTAGGATTTTTGCAGCTGATTACATCAATCTAGAAGCATCTAAAACGTGCACAATATCAGCCACACAAATATATGTAACCTAAGACTCTTCATATTCCCAGCATTAATCCTTGCAACTGCCTCAACTTCAACAGAGCATAACTTCCAGAATACTCGGCCAAATCACGCGTTCTTGGGCTTGTTAGAAAGCCCTGGAAGTCTATTTTCCAGAATGGGCTCATTTGCTCAATTTGGATAAGCGGTTTGAAAGTTATGGCCCAAACAATGCACCTATCTCAGACTGGACTGGATCAGCACAACGTATCTTTGAGTGATATTTTGCCCAATCAAATGATGTCCAAATTAAATAAAATTGGGCTTATTTTAAAGCTGACATCTTAAGCTTCAAAACCATGTGGAGCCTCAAGTTGTGGGTCCACGTTAGGTAGGCCAAAAGTGCACACAAAAATCGGGAAATTTCTGGATGAAGGCGGCACTAAATTTCTAGCAAAGTTTAACCTCTTTTTGACCTCTCCATAGTGTCGCGAGTTTTTGAACTCACTTAAGAAGACCAAATAGGCACATTTCCATGCATGATCTTCTTTGACCCTTTTCTTCTTTGAAATTGGAGTTGAATAAAAATGATGCATATGGAAATATGCATCACCTTTGGTTTAACAAATGCAGCAAGCACTTTCATAAGGCTTATGAACCAAGTTCTAAAGCCCTTCATTGGTAAGTATGTTGTTATCTACTTCGATAATATATTGGTGTACAGCCGTAGTGAGCAAGAGGATGCCGAGCACTTGCATCAAGTCTTATGTACTGTAGCTCAAGAAAAGCTTTATGGGAACTTAGAGAAATGTCACTTTTTAGCACCACGGTCTAGTCTCTTTCTATGGGAGGTTTGTGAAGAACTTTAACACCATTATTGCTCCCATAACTGAAGTTCTTAAGGCTAAACAGTTTGAATGGACCAAACCAGCTCAAAAGGCCTTTGAAGGCATCATGCTTAAGCTCACAAGTGCACCTATTCTAGCACTCCTAAGCTTCTCCAAAGTCTTTGAAGTAGAATGTGATGCCTCCGGTGTGGGAATAGGGGCTTTCCGATCTTAAGAAAAGAGGCCCCTAGCTTTCTTTAGTGAAATGCTTAATGATGCAAAGAGGAAATACTCCACTTATGACAAGGAGTTCTATGCAATTGTGAGAGCTTTGGAGCAATGGCAGCATTGCTTGGTGAAAGGAGAGTTCATTCTCCATTTGGATCATGAGGCTCTTAAGTTCTTTCAAGGTCAACATAAGCTCAATCCAAGTCATGCAAAGTGGGTTGAGTACTTATAATCCTTTCATTTCATGATGCACTACAAGGCTGGGAAGATGAACAAGGATGCGGATGCATTGTCAAGAAGGTACCACTTACTCTTTACCTTGGAATCCAAAGTCCTTGGTTTTGAATGTGTTAAAGGGATGTATGCCTAAGATGAAGATTTCAAGGAAACCTATGAGAAATGCACTACCCATGCTCACGGGTTGTTCCATTTAGAGAATGGGTTTTTTTTCAAGGGAAACCAGTTATGCATACCAAAGTGTGGGTTCAGGGAACTCTTGATTCAAGCACTCTATAGAGGTGCCTCAGCCGGAGATTTTGGCAAAGAGAAGGCTTGTTCCATGCTCAAAGAGCATTACTATTAGCCAAGCATGTACAAGGATGTAGAGCATTATGTGAAAAGTTGCTTCACTTACCAACTTCCCAAGAGTCACCTTCGGCCTCAAGGCCTTTACTCATCACTCCCGGTTCCACAAGGCCCATGAGAGGATGTTAGCTTGGATTTCATCATGGGTTTGCCAAGAACTCAAAGGCATAAGGATTCCATCATGGTAGTGGCGGATAGGTTTCCAAAGATGACTCATTTTGGGGCATGCCATACCACAAATGATGCCTCTCATATTGCAAACCTTTACTACAAAGACATTGTGCATCTTCATGGCATTCTAAGAAGTATGGTGATGGAGTCCCCGGAACCAAAGACAAGGAAGAAGGTCTAACAAGTCCATCAAGGTCCTTTAAAAACTCCAAAGTCCAAGCATTGGCTCAGATTGTTGAAGAAAGCCAAAATTAAACAACTGGGCTGAATGGCTAGAATGTGCCCGGTTTTGTTCATCTTATTACTTAAGCTACATTGTGGTTTAAGTATGATATTTTTGCATTTTTGGAATCCTCATGATGTCTAATTTTAGGTCCAAGCATTAATTTCCAATCATGCTGATGCGTGCTAGGCTAGCACTTCGGACACTACTAACACTCAACACACTTGGATATGAATTGGCCTAAAGGTTAAAACCACCAGCCAAAGCTAAAGGATTCACCACCAATCTTCGTAAAGCAAACGCACCGGAAGAGAGGATAAAGAATCACTCCTAAACACCACCAATGAAGGATAAAGTAGAGGAGATTTGAGATTTGCTTAAGCTAGCAAAGAAAACTTTTCATTTTCATTCCAAAAATTAGTAAACATTCAGCTTTGGCCGAGTATATCCGGCCTTCACAACAAGATCAAGGGCCAAGATTTAACTAGCTAAATCAAGCAACCTAGTCTAGCTAATACAAGGCCTAAATTCAGCATCTCTTGGATGTTTGACACCTAATACAAGTGTTAATCTCAATGTTTGAGGTGTCTAACATGTGTTACACTTAAGTACAACTAATGAAAGCTTTGATAAGATGAAAAACAAGTCAAAACAGCAAGGACAGCCGGCTGATCACCTAAAACAGCAAAGGACAGCTTGTTTTGGTCCCTTGGATAAAAGGGTATTTTCTTCCTTGCTTGCCCGGATAATAGCTGTACCTTGGGTGGCTGAATCTGAGGTTTTGAGGGTTCATTTGATAAACATTTAGACACCCTTTCATGCCCTTAGGTGTCCCCAAAGAGTCCTCAAAAGATGGGAACAAACGGAGCTCATTTCGGACCAGATCATAGGCTGAATTCCAGGACTGTCCAGTTTTGCACGGTTTGAAAGATTAGGCTGGTTGACTAGGCAAATGATGTCAAAATGCTTTGGAACTTGCTTCATTGGAAAGATAAGACTGAAACTTAAAGTTAGGCTTTAAACCGTTCAGTTAAATCAGGTTGCTCTTGGGTAATAGAGGGCCAGAAGTTGACCCATGTGCGCGGCTGTACTGGCCAGTTTGCAGGTCTGAAATGTTTGGATGATTTGAACCCCCAAATGGCCTCCTTTTCACTTGCAACTTGATTTATATGAAAGATCACATCCTAAACTTAAAGAAAGGCCAGAAATATCTCGACCAAAGGCCTGCCAAGGCAAGCCAAAAATCACCTCAAACTTCAGTCAGGTGCTGTGTGGCTGAAACTGGATACCCGGTTGCATCTTTAGCCAAAAGTTATCAACCTAGGCCATTTACAAGCTAAATAAAAGCTTTATAAAGGACTTAGGTTGTCAACCCAAAAGTGTAAAGTGCTTCCAAACCCCTGGTAAGAGGAAAAATGCCTTGAACATGCAAAAGAAACGGCCACTGCCCGGGTTGTTCTAAGGAACCGAATTGGACTGTTTTTGGGTGGAAACCTTTGCTAGGCTTCTACAAGGAGCTTGGACTAGCTTGGCTTGGGACTAGGGGTCCAAGAGAGTAAGGACCTTCCCAAGGGAGCTTGTAGGTCAAACTGAATACCTTGACAATAGGGATCCGAATGGAGTTGTTGAACAAGGACATGCTCTTGTAGACTAGAACTTCGTGGTTGGTGCGTATCATCCTCTCCCTCCTCAAGAGGATTTGCCCTCAAATCCTCAAGGTTCAAGTCATCCTCGATGTAAGGGCTCAGATCCCCTACATTGAAGGTGGCCGAAACCCCCATTTCACCGGGCAACTCTAGCTTGTAAGCGTTTGGACCAACCTTAGAAATCACCTTGAATGGGCCATCTCCCCTTGACATGAGCTTGTTTTTCCTTCTTGAGGGGAACCTTTCCTTTCTAAGGTGGAGCCATACCAAGTCTCCGGGTTGAAATTCCATGCCCTTGCGGTTCTTATTGGCTTTGTTCTTGTAAGCTTCATTAACCTTCTCAATGTGAGCCCTAATCCGTTCATGTAGACTTTGCATCTCCTTGGCTCGTTCTTTCGCTTCAAAGCTCACCTTGCAATCCATGGGGAGAGGTAGAAGATCAATGGGAGTTAGGGGATTAACCCCATACAAAGCCTCAAATGGTGACATGCCCGTGGCCCTAACCGGTGTGCGGTTGTAGGCAAACTCCGCATGGGCTAGCTTGATGTCCCACGCTCTCAAATTTTTGTGAACCAATGTCCTAAGGAGGGTAGAAAGGGTTCTATTTGTCACCTCCGTTTGGCCATCGGTTTGAGGATGACAAGTGGTACTATAGAGGAGCTTAGTACCCAAGAGATGCCATAAACTCCTCCAAAAGTGAGAGAGAAATTTTGTGTCTCGGTCACTCACAATTGTTTTGGGAACACCATGAAGCCGAATCACCTCTTTCATGTAAAGATCCGCAATGTGGGAAGCATCATCGGTCTTGTGGCATGCTATGAAGTGTGCCATCTTTGAGAATCGATCCACAACCACCATGACCGAATCCTTGCCCCTTTGTGTCCTAGGCAAGGCCACAATGAAATCCATGCTCACATCTTCCCACGGCCTAAGAGGCACGGGCAGGGGACAATAGAGCCCTTGGTGAAATTGACTCTTGGCTTGGTGGCAAATAGCACATCTTGAAACGACCTTGTGCACGTCCTCTCCCATCTTGGGCCAAAAGAAGTGTTCCCTTAGAATGTCTAAGGTCTTGTTGATCCCAAAATGACCAGCAAGTGAGCCCCCATGAGCTTCTCTCACTAGGAGTTCTCTAAAAGGGCAAGAAGGAATGCAAAGCTTGTTACCCTTAAAGAGAAATCCTTCTTGAATTTGGTAGGGACCGTGAGTAGGAGGGGACTTAAACAAGTCCTTGAAAGTTGAATCTTCCTCATAGTAAGCTTGAATAGCTTGAAATCCGAGTAGCTTTGCCCCTAGAAGTGAGATCAAGGCATACTTCCTTGAGAGTGCATCGGCTACCACATTCTCACAACCCCTTTTGTGTTTGGTGGAAAAGGAAAAGGCTTGTAAAAACTCAACCCATTTAGCATGCCTAAAATTGAGTTTAGGCTGCCCACTAAGGAACTTTAAAGCTTGGTGGTCCGAATGTAATACAAAGGGCTTAGGTTTCAAGTAGTGATTCCAATGATGCAAAGCCCGGACTATGGCGTAAAACTCTTTGTCATATGTTGAATAATTGAGTTTGGGGCCACTCAATTTCTCACTAAAATAGGCCAAAGGCTTTTTGAGTTGAGTAAGAACGGCTCCTATCCCTACTCCACTTGCATCACACTCCACCTCAAACAACTCTTCAAAGTTTGGAAGGGCTAAAACCGGGGCCTCACACAACTTGAGCTTGATTGTTTCAAAGGACTTTTGGGCCGAGGGGGTCCAAACAAAAGTACCTTTCTTCATACATTCCGTGAGGGGTGCCATGATGGAACTAAAATCCTTGATGAATCTTCTATAGAAGGAGGCTAGGCCATGAAAGCTTCGTACGGCCGTAATGGAGGTGGGAACCGGCCAAGATTGGATGGCTTCCACCTTGGATTCATCCACTTGGATTCCTTTACTTGAGACAACATAACCAAGGAAAACAACCCTTGGTACAAAGAATTCACATTTTTCAAGCTTGCCATACAATCTTTGTTCACGTAGAGTAGTGAACACCTTCCTTAGATGTAGAATATGATCGGTTTCATTCTTGCTATACACAAGAATGTCATCAAAGTAAACCACAACGAAGTCACCAATAAAGGGCCTTAGTACTTCATTCATCAATCTCATGAAAGTACTAGGTGCATTTGAGAGTCCGAATGGCATGACTAGCCACTCATATAGCCCTTGCTTGGTTTTGAAAGCGGTCTTCCACTCATCCCCCTCTTTCATCCGAATTTGGTGGTATCCGCTCCTTAAATCAATCTTTGAGAAGATCCTTGAACCATGTAGCTCATCTAACATGTCATCAAGCCTAGGAATTGGGTACCTATACTTGATGGTGATGTTGTTGATGGCCCTACTATCAATGCACATCCTCCAAGTCCCATCTTTCTTTGGAACTAATAAGGCCGGAACGGAACAAGGACTCATACTTGGCCTCACATAACCTTGGTCCACCAATTCTTGCACTTGCTTTTGGAGTTCCTTGGTTTCGGTGGGGTTACATCTATAGGCCGGTTTATTGGGTAGAGGGGCACCGGGAATTAAATCGATTTGGTGCTCTATGCCCCTTAAAGGAGGAAGACCGGGAGGTAGATTTTGAGGGAAAACATCCTCAAACTCTTGGATTAAGGGGATGGCCGAGGGGTGTAGGTTTTTTTGTGGGGGATTCTGTGGGGTTTCAACAAAGAGAATCATGTACACGGTCTTTCCTTTCTCAAGGGCCCTTTCAACTCGCCCTTCACTCACTAGCAAGGTTAGGTCTTTTGGCTTTGTCTCTCCACTCTTGGGTTTGTGTTTATGTGTTTGGTTTGGGGGTAGAGGGGCTAATGTCACGGTTTTCCCTTTAAGCCTAAAGGAATAAGTATTAGCTTGACCGTGATGGGTAGCATCCTTGTCGAATTGCCAAGGCCTCCCAAGGAGCAAATGGCAAGCGTCCATGGGTAAAACGTCACAAACAACCTCGTCTTGATAGCCACCAATGGAGAAAGGGACTAGAACTTGCTTACTAACCGTTACTTCACTCCCCTTTTTGAGCCATTGTAGGGTGTATGGCCTTGGGTGAGGAATGGTAGTAAGGTTAAGCTTGGTAACCATTTCATGGGAAGCCACATTAGTGCAACTCCCTCCATCAATGATCAAGTTGCACACTTTGTTCAAGACTTTACATCTTGAATGGAAAATTTGTTCTCTTTGATTGGAGTCCGAAATGGCCTCCTTAGTGTGCAAAACCCTCTTGATCATAAGAACATCCCCTTCCTCGGGTTGATAGGTGGGGTCTTCTTCGTCCTCAAGGATCTCTTCTTCACTTTCATCACTTTCGACCTCCATGTGACCGAGCTCATCAATTTCCTTAATAGTAAGGACTCTTCGATTTGGACAATCCGCTTGAAAGTGCCCAAAACCATGGCACTTGAAACATTTCTTTTGGCTTTTGAGTCCCTCCTTTAGAACTTCTTTTCCTTTCTCTTGGTTGTGGGTGGTCTTGGGAGGGTATTTCGGTTTGAAGGGTGGGAAGGACTTAGGGGTGGCCGTGGGCTTTAAGGGGGTAGAAACAAAGGGGCGTTTGGATTTGAGTTGTTTTTCTACCTTCACGGCCAATTTGCAAGCATCCTCAAAGGTCCAAAAGGGTTGAAGTTCGACCCGCTCAAGGATAGGTGGAGATAGACCTTTTAGGAACCTTGCGATGGTTTGCTCGGGTTCCTCCCTCAATGAACATCGAATTTGGAGTTGTTCAAACTCTCGAATATACTCCTCAACCCTCATACTTCCTTGTTGAAGAGAAGTAACCCTCAAGTATAATTCTTGCTTATAAGTGGAAGGCAAGAATCGTTTGTCCATGTACTTCTTTAACTTAATCCAAGTGTTGATCTTGGATTTTCCCTCTAAGGCTCTCGTCCTCTTCAAGTTCTCATACCATAGAGATGCGTATGATTTGAGCTTCAACACGGCAAGTTTAAAGGCTTTCTCACTAGAATAACCCTTAATCTCAATGATCCTCTCCAAAGCTTGAACCCATTCTAAGTAATCTTCGGGTCTCAAACTTCCATCAAACTCGGGTGCCTCAATCTTCAAGTCATTGAGTTCATCTTGTTGTATCCTCCTCCTCCTCGGCCTTCTCCCTCCCATAGAAGAGTCACTCTCAAGAGGAGAGTCAAAATCAAGGTCATTAGGAAGGTCCCGGGGTGGTTCTCGTTCTTGTCTTCTCGGTTGGGCCACGAGTTGTTGGAGTTGTGTAGTGAGGGTTCTTATGCTTTCTTGCATCTCAAGGATGGCTCTATCCCTCCTCATTTCGTGAGCTTGTTCTAGAGTCATACCTCTAGGAACTCTCACCGGTTCCCTTAAAGGGGCGTCTTGAGGTGAGGAAGAAGGATCTCCCCTTTCGGCCATGTTTTGGTAAAGGAGTGGAGAAACGGTTGGGGCTATTTGTGGAGCTTGGTTTTTTTTTTTTTTGTAGCTAGGATTCGTGTTTGGGCTAGGAGGGTTCTTTGTGGATTCAAGGGGAACGTGAGAAGTGAATTCAAGGAGGGGAGAAACGAAAAAGAATCAAGGAGAAGAGAAGAGGAGCTTACGGCAATCAAAACCAACTCACCAAGAATCGAAGTTGGGCTCTGATACCAGTTGATGCGTGCTAGGCTAGCACTTCGGACACTACTAACACTCAACACACTTGGATATGAATTGGCCTAAAGGTTAAAACCACCAGCCAAAGCTAAAGGATTCACCACCAATCTTCGTAAAGCAAACGCACCGGAAGAGAGGATAAAGAATCACTCCTAAACACCACCAATGAAGGATAAAGTAGAGGAGATTTGAGATTTGCTTAAGCTAGCAAAGAAAACTTTTCATTTTCATTCCAAAAGTTAGTAAACATTCAGCTTTGGCCGAGTATATCCGGCCTTCACAACAAGATCAAGGGCCAAGATTTAACTAGCTAAATCAAGCAACCTAGTCTAGCTAATACAAGGCCTAAATTCAGCATCTCTTGGATGTTTGACACCTAATACAAGTGTTAATCTCAATGTTTGAGGTGTCTAACATGTGTTACACTTAAGTACAACTAATGAAAGCTTTGATAAGATGAAAAACAAGTCAAAACAGCAAGGACAGCCGGCTGATCACCTAAAACAGCAAAGGACAGCTTGTTTTGGTCCCTTGGATAAAAGGGTATTTTCTTCCTTGCTTGCCCGGATAATAGCTGTACCTTGGGTGGCTGAATCTGAGGTTTTGAGGGTTCATTTGATAAACATTTAGACACCCTTTCATGCCCTTAGGTGTCCCCAAAGAGTCCTCAAAAGATGGGAACAAACGGAGCTCATTTCGGACCAGATCATAGGCTGAATTCCAGGACTGTCCAGTTTTGCACGGTTTGAAAGATTAGGCTGGTTGACTAGGCAAATGATGTCAAAATGCTTTGGAACTTGCTTCATTGGAAAGATAAGACCTGAAACTTAAAGTTAGGCTTTAAACCGTTCAGTTAAATCAGGTTGCTCTTGGGTAATAGAGGGCCAGAAGTTGACCCATGTGCGCGGCTGTACTGGCCAGTTTGCAGGTCTGAAATGTTTGGATGATTTGAACCCCCAAATGGCCTCCTTTTCACTTGCAACTTGATTTATATGAAAGATCACATCCTAAACTTAAAGAAAGGCCAGAAATATCTCGACCAAAGGCCTGCCAAGGCAAGCCAAAAATCACCTCAAACTTCAGTCAGGTGCTGTGTGGCTGAAACTGGATACCCGGTTGCATCTTTAGCCAAAAGTTATCAACCTAGGCCATTTACAAGCTAAATAAAAGCTTTATAAAGGACTTAGGTTGTCAACCCAAAAGTGTAAAGTGCTTCCAAACCCCTGGTAAGAGGAAAAATGCCTTGAACATGCAAAAGAAACGGCCACTGCCCGGGTTGTTCTAAGGAACCGAATTGGACTGTTTTTGGGTGGAAACCTTTGCTAGGCTTCTACAAGGAGCTTGGACTAGCTTGGCTTGGGACTAGGGGTCCAAGAGAGTAAGGACCTTCCCAAGGGAGCTTGTAGGTCAAACTGAATACCTTGACAATAGGGATCCGAATGGAGTTGTTGAACAAGGACATGCTCTTGTAGACTAGAACTTCGTGGTTGGTGCGTATCATCCTCTCCCTCCTCAAGAGGATTTGCCCTCAAATCCTCAAGGTTCAAGTCATCCTCGATGTAAGGGCTCAGATCCCCTACATTGAAGGTGGCCGAAACCCCCATTTCACCGGGCAACTCTAGCTTGTAAGCGTTTGGACCAACCTTAGAAATCACCTTGAATGGGCCATCTCCCCTTGACATGAGCTTGTTTTTCCTTCTTGAGGGGAACCTTTCCTTTCTAAGGTGGAGCCATACCAAGTCTCCGGGTTGAAATTCCATGCCCTTGCGGTTCTTATTGGCTTTGTTCTTGTAAGCTTCATTAACCTTCTCAATGTGAGCCCTAATCCGTTCATGTAGACTTTGCATCTCCTTGGCTCGTTCTTTCGCTTCAAAGCTCACCTTGCAATCCATGGGGAGAGGTAGAAGATCAATGGGAGTTAGGGGATTAACCCCATACAAAGCCTCAAATGGTGACATGCCCGTGGCCCTAACCGGTGTGCGGTTGTAGGCAAACTCCGCATGGGCTAGCTTGATGTCCCACGCTCTCAAATTTTTGTGAACCAATGTCCTAAGGAGGGTAGAAAGGGTTCTATTTGTCACCTCCGTTTGGCCATCGGTTTGAGGATGACAAGTGGTACTATAGAGGAGCTTAGTACCCAAGAGATGCCATAAACTCCTCCAAAAGTGAGAGAGAAATTTTGTGTCTCGGTCACTCACAATTGTTTTGGGAACACCATGAAGCCGAATCACCTCTTTCATGTAAAGATCCGCAATGTGGGAAGCATCATCGGTCTTGTGGCATGCTATGAAGTGTGCCATCTTTGAGAATCGATCCACAACCACCATGACCGAATCCTTGCCCCTTTGTGTCCTAGGCAAGGCCACAATGAAATCCATGCTCACATCTTCCCACGGCCTAAGAGGCACGGGCAGGGGACAATAGAGCCCTTGGTGAAATTGACTCTTGGCTTGGTGGCAAATAGCACATCTTGAAACGACCTTGTGCACGTCCTCTCCCATCTTGGGCCAAAAGAAGTGTTCCCTTAGAATGTCTAAGGTCTTGTTGATCCCAAAATGACCAGCAAGTGAGCCCCCATGAGCTTCTCTCACTAGGAGTTCTCTAAAAGGGCAAGAAGGAATGCAAAGCTTGTTACCCTTAAAGAGAAATCCTTCTTGAATTTGGTAGGGACCGTGAGTAGGAGGGGACTTAAACAAGTCCTTGAAAGTTGAATCTTCCTCATAGTAAGCTTGAATAGCTTGAAATCCGAGTAGCTTTGCCCCTAGAAGTGAGATCAAGGCATACTTCCTTGAGAGTGCATCGGCTACCACATTCTCACAACCCCTTTTGTGTTTGGTGGAAAAGGAAAAGGCTTGTAAAAACTCAACCCATTTAGCATGCCTAAAATTGAGTTTAGGCTGCCCACTAAGGAACTTTAAAGCTTGGTGGTCCGAATGTAATACAAAGGGCTTAGGTTTCAAGTAGTGATTCCAATGATGCAAAGCCCGGACTATGGCGTAAAACTCTTTGTCATATGTTGAATAATTGAGTTTGGGGCCACTCAATTTCTCACTAAAATAGGCCAAAGGCTTTTTGAGTTGAGTAAGAACGGCTCCTATCCCTACTCCACTTGCATCACACTCCACCTCAAACAACTCTTCAAAGTTTGGAAGGGCTAAAACCGGGGCCTCACACAACTTGAGCTTGATTGTTTCAAAGGACTTTTGGGCCGAGGGGGTCCAAACAAAAGTACCTTTCTTCATACATTCCGTGAGGGGTGCCATGATGGAACTAAAATCCTTGATGAATCTTCTATAGAAGGAGGCTAGGCCATGAAAGCTTCGTACGGCCGTAATGGAGGTGGGAACCGGCCAAGATTGGATGGCTTCCACCTTGGATTCATCCACTTGGATTCCTTTACTTGAGACAACATAACCAAGGAAAACAACCCTTGGTACAAAGAATTCACATTTTTCAAGCTTGCCATACAATCTTTGTTCACGTAGAGTAGTGAACACCTTCCTTAGATGTAGAATATGATCGGTTTCATTCTTGCTATACACAAGAATGTCATCAAAGTAAACCACAACGAAGTCACCAATAAAGGGCCTTAGTACTTCATTCATCAATCTCATGAAAGTACTAGGTGCATTTGAGAGTCCGAATGGCATGACTAGCCACTCATATAGCCCTTGCTTGGTTTTGAAAGCGGTCTTCCACTCATCCCCCTCTTTCATCCGAATTTGGTGGTATCCGCTCCTTAAATCAATCTTTGAGAAGATCCTTGAACCATGTAGCTCATCTAACATGTCATCAAGCCTAGGAATTGGGTACCTATACTTGATGGTGATGTTGTTGATGGCCCTACTATCAATGCACATCCTCCAAGTCCCATCTTTCTTTGGAACTAATAAGGCCGGAACGGAACAAGGACTCATACTTGGCCTCACATAACCTTGGTCCACCAATTCTTGCACTTGCTTTTGGAGTTCCTTGGTTTCGGTGGGGTTACATCTATAGGCCGGTTTATTGGGTAGAGGGGCACCGGGAATTAAATCGATTTGGTGCTCTATGCCCCTTAAAGGAGGAAGACCGGGAGGTAGATTTTGAGGGAAAACATCCTCAAACTCTTGGATTAAGGGGATGGCCGAGGGGTGTAGGTTTTTTTGTGGGGGATTCTGTGGGGTTTCAACAAAGAGAATCATGTACACGGTCTTTCCTTTCTCAAGGGCCCTTTCAACTCGCCCTTCACTCACTAGCAAGGTTAGGTCTTTTGGCTTTGTCTCTCCACTCTTGGGTTTGTGTTTATGTGTTTGGTTTGGGGGTAGAGGGGCTAATGTCACGGTTTTCCCTTTAAGCCTAAAGGAATAAGTATTAGCTTGACCGTGATGGGTAGCATCCTTGTCGAATTGCCAAGGCCTCCCAAGGAGCAAATGGCAAGCGTCCATGGGTAAAACGTCACAAACAACCTCGTCTTGATAGCCACCAATGGAGAAAGGGACTAGAACTTGCTTACTAACCGTTACTTCACTCCCCTTTTTGAGCCATTGTAGGGTGTATGGCCTTGGGTGAGGAATGGTAGTAAGGTTAAGCTTGGTAACCATTTCATGGGAAGCCACATTAGTGCAACTCCCTCCATCAATGATCAAGTTGCACACTTTGTTCAAGACTTTACATCTTGAATGGAAAATTTGTTCTCTTTGATTGGAGTCCGAAATGGCCTCCTTAGTGTGCAAAACCCTCTTGATCATAAGAACATCCCCTTCCTCGGGTTGATAGGTGGGGTCTTCTTCGTCCTCAAGGATCTCTTCTTCACTTTCATCACTTTCGACCTCCATGTGACCGAGCTCATCAATTTCCTTAATAGTAAGGACTCTTCGATTTGGACAATCCGCTTGAAAGTGCCCAAAACCATGGCACTTGAAACATTTCTTTTGGCTTTTGAGTCCCTCCTTTAGAACTTCTTTTCCTTTCTCTTGGTTGTGGGTGGTCTTGGGAGGGTATTTCGGTTTGAAGGGTGGGAAGGACTTAGGGGTGGCCGTGGGCTTTAAGGGGGTAGAAACAAAGGGGCGTTTGGATTTGAGTTGTTTTTCTACCTTCACGGCCAATTTGCAAGCATCCTCAAAGGTCCAAAAGGGTTGAAGTTCGACCCGCTCAAGGATAGGTGGAGATAGACCTTTTAGGAACCTTGCGATGGTTTGCTCGGGTTCCTCCCTCAATGAACATCGAATTTGGAGTTGTTCAAACTCTCGAATATACTCCTCAACCCTCATACTTCCTTGTTGAAGAGAAGTAACCCTCAAGTATAATTCTTGCTTATAAGTGGAAGGCAAGAATCGTTTGTCCATGTACTTCTTTAACTTAATCCAAGTGTTGATCTTGGATTTTCCCTCTAAGGCTCTCGTTCCTCTTCAAGTTCTCATACCATAGAGATGCGTATGATTTGAGCTTCAACACGGCAAGTTTAAAGGCTTTCTCACTAGAATAACCCTTAATCTCAATGATCCTCTCCAAAGCTTGAACCCATTCTAAGTAATCTTCGGGTCTCAAACTTCCATCAAACTCGGGTGCCTCAATCTTCAAGTCATTGAGTTCATCTTATTGTATCCTCCTCCTCCTCGGCCTTCTCCCTCCCATAGAAGAGTCACTCTCAAGAGGAGAGTCAAAATCAAGGTCATTAGGAAGGTCCCGGGGTGGTTCTCGTTCTTGTCTTCTCGGTTGGGCCACGAGTTGTTGGAGTTGTGTAGTGAGGGTTCTTATGCTTTCTTGCATCTCAAGGATGGCTCTATCCCTCCTCATTTCGTGAGCTTGTTCTAGAGTCATACCTCTAGGAACTCTCACCGGTTCCCTTAAAGGGGCGTCTTGAGGTGAGGAAGAAGGATCTCCCCTTTCGGCCATGTTTTGGTAAAGGAGTGGAGAAACGGTTGGGGCTATTTGTGGAGCTTGGTTTTTTTTTTTTGTAGCTAGGATTCGTGTTTGGGCTAGGAGGGTTCTTTGTGGATTCAAGGGGAACGTGAGAAGTGAATTCAAGGAGGGGAGAAACGAAAAAGAATCAAGGAGAAGAGAAGAGGAGCTTACGGCAATCAAAACCAACTCACCAAGAATCGAAGTTGGGCTCTGATACCAGTTGATGCGTGCAAGGCTAGCACTTCGGACACTACTAACACTCAACACACTTGGATATGAATTGGCCTAAAGGTTAAAACCACCAGCCAAAGCTAAAGGATTCACCACCAATCTTCGTAAAGCAAACGCACCGGAAGAGAGGATAAAGAATCACTCCTAAACACCACCAATGAAGGATAAAGTAGAGGAGATTTGAGATTTGCTTAAGCTAGCAAAGAAAACTTTTCATTTTTCATTCCAAAAATTAGTAAACATTCAGCTTTGGCCGAGTATATCCGGCCTTCACAACAAGATCAAGGGCAAAGATTTAACTAGCTAAATCAAGCAACCTAGTCTAGCTAATACAAGGCCTAAATTCAGCATCTCTTGGATGTTTGACACCTAATACAAGTGTTAATCTCAATGTTTGAGGTGTCTAACATGTGTTACACTTAAGTACAACTAATGAAAGCTTTGATAAGATGAAAAAACAAGTCAAAACAGCAAGGACAGCCGGCTGATCACCTAAAACAGCAAAGGACAGCTTGTTTTGGTCCCTTGGATAAAAGGGGATTTTCTTCCTTGCTTGCCCGGATAATAGCTGTACCTTGGGTGGCTGAATCTGAGGTTTTGAGGGTTCATTTGATAAACATTTAGACATCCTTTCATGCCCTTAGGTGTCCCCAAAGAGTCCTCAAAAGATGGGAACAAACGGAGCTCATTTCGGACCAGATCATAGGCTGAATTCCAGGACTGTCCAGTTTTGCACGGTTTGAAAGATTAGGCTGGTTGACTAGGAAAATGATGTCAAAATGCTTTGGAACTTGCTTCATTGGAAAGATAAGACCTGAAACTTAAAGTTAGGCTTTAAACCGTTCAGTTAAATCAGGTTGCTATTGGGTAATAGAGGGCCAGAAGTTGACCCATGTGCGCGGCTGTACTGGCCAGTTTGCAGGTCTGAAATGTTTGGATGATTTGAACCCCCAAATGGCCTCCTTTTCACTTGTAACTTGATTTATATGAAAGATCACATCCTAAACTTAAAGAAAGGCCAGAAATATCTCGACCAAAGGCCTGCCAAGGCAAGCCAAAAATCACCTCAAACTTCAGTTAGGTGCTGTGTGGCTGAAACTGGATACCCGGTTGCATCTTTAGCCAAAAGTTATCAACCTAGGCCATTTACAAGCTAAATAAAAGCTTTATAAAGGACTTAGGTTGTCATCCCAAAAGTGTAAAGTGCTTCCAAACCCCTGGTAAGAGGAAAAATGCCTTGAACATGCAAAAGAAACGGCCACTGCCCGGGTTGTTCTAAGGAACCGAATTGGACTGTTTTGGGTGGAAACCTTTGCTAGGCTTCTACAAGGAGCTTGGACTAGCTTGGCTTGGGACTAGGGGTCCAAGAGAGTAAGGACCTTCCCAAGGGAGCTTGTAGGTCAAACTGAATACCTTGACAATAGGGATCCGAATGGAGTTGTTGAACAAGGACATGCTCTTGTAGGCTAGAACTTCGTGGTTGGTGCGTATCACATGCACACAAGAAGTTAAGAGATCAAGGCATTTTGTCTAACCAGCCAGTTTTGGTTCAAAACTACACGGTTAAATGTTTTAGTGGAATTGCTGTAGTTAAACATAATTTAACCTTGATTTCTTTCTTGGGGGGGTTTGTACACACCCTAACGTTTCCCCCCATGGCCTGAAAACAAAATCATGATCACTTTTGTTAAGTTTAATTCAGGTTTGAAAACCGGGTTAAAACTGCCTATGAACCCAGTTTAATGCAACCTGGCCATTTTACCTTCCTTTAAGGGTTTGCTGCTATCTAGCTAGAGTGGCACATGTCCCAAGGCTTCTAGATTAGCAATCATCAGCTGCAAAAAGGTCTCACCCTAAGAAGAGCAACCAATGAGAAGCAAGCTACAAAAGAACATGTCACTCGGATTCCATTGGGTAGCCGAAAAGGGAGAAGTTACCGTCTACTGTGATGGAGACCATCATGAACGGCCTCAAGCCCAGCCCAAGGAAGACCCAATCAAGCTTCAAGAAGTCAAAGACGTGGCAAAACTCTGTAGAAAAGTTTATTCCTTCCGGAAGAATTAGTGCCCGATTCGTCCCTGCGGAAGGTAATTTCTATGGCAACTTTTGGACAAGCTCAAGTAGACCCACAACTTGAGGGCCCATATGCTTTGGAAGCTTAAGATTTCAGCTTTAAAGTAAGCCCAAGTTTGTTTAATTTGGACGTCATTTGATTGGGCAAAATATCACTCAAAGGTACATTATTATGATCCAGTCCAGTCTGAGATAGGTGCATTGTTTGGGGCATAACGTTTAAACCGCTTATCCAAATTGAGCAAATGAGCCCATTCTGGAAAATAGACTTCCAGGGCTTTCTATCAAGCCCAAGAACGCGTGTTTTGGCCGAGTATTCTGGAAGATATACTCTGTTGAAGTTGAGGTAGCTGCAAGGATTAATTCTGGAAAAGTGAAGAGTCTTCGGTTACATGTGTTTGTGTGGCTGATATTGTGCACGTTTTGGAGGCTTCTAGATGGAGATAATCAGCTGATAGAAATCCTAGAATATTCCTTGCAACATCCCCACCCCTTTTATGATGAGTCTTTTCATTTTACTTAGTCTTTTCATTGGCTAGTTTTAATTGTTAGGAGTTGTTGAGTCTTTTGGTTGTCTTTTGCTGAGCTTATAAAAGAGAAGGGGCGTGTGATGCTTGTCATTCAGATTGTATGAGATTTCCAAAAGCAATACAAGTACTTTGAGTGTGTTTCTCAAAAGTGCATCTAAAATTTCTAGTTCTATATCTTGAATTGTGGCAAATTCAAGTGGTGTTCTAGGTTCTCTATCTTCTCCATTGGAGTGATTCCTCGGTTAAGACAAGAGAATTAGCCCAGATCAAGTCATTGAGTGGCTCCGTGAAGGATTATCTCAATTACAAGGTCTTGTTCTATCCTTTTCTTGTGTGGTGAAGATCTTCTTCCATCTCATCCACCTTTCATTTCTCTTTTCACTTTGATTTGTTTTGAGTTTGAATTTGATTTGGATCACTTTCCACGCACACATACATCAATTGGTATCAGAGCCAAGCTTTTTAAGCGACCCACATCACACCCAAATACATCCCAAAAGTCAAAATATAAAAACACCCCTGCAACAGCTTCACCCACAAACCCGAACCTACGCACGGTCGCCCGTGCCAAGGAGCACGACCGTGCCTCCTTCAAAATCTGCATTTCACAAGTTGAAGCAAAGCACGGCCACCTCGTGCCTCACTGCACGCCCGTGCCACCTTCCCCAGCAGCATTTTCTTCCCCTAAAGCACTTCAACATGTCTACTAAGTCTACAATAAGCGATCAAGCAAGAGTAGAGGAGTTGGAAGCCCAGGCTACATATCTCCGGACACAACTTGGCCAACTCTTAGGGGAGAAAAGAAGGTGGGTTCATAGCCCCACACCCTCTCACCCTCATGAACCGGTGGTCGAATCTGAAGAGGAAGTCCTTCACTCCCGTGCCAATTCAAGTGATGAGGAAGCCCCATGGAGACGAAAGCAAGGAGGCAATATTGGGGGTGTCCGAATTGACATCCCCGAATTTGAAGGTCAACTTGACCCGGATTTGTTCCTCGATTGGTTGCATACCATTGAGCGGATCTTTGAGTACGAGGACATCCTGGAGGACAAGAAGGTAAAACTTGTAGCCCTTAAACTCAGAAAATATGCTTCAATTTGGTGGGCTAATTTTGGAGCTAAAAGAGCAAGGAATGGAAAGGGAAAAATCAGAACTTGGGCCAAAATGAAAGAAAAGCTTAAGGCCAAGTTTCTTCCCTCTCACTATGTGTAAGACAATTATTTCAAGCTCCATCGACTCAAGCAAGGATCCAAGAGTGTGGAAGAATACACTCGGGAGTTTGAACAACTCCTACTTAAATGTGATTTGAAAGAAGACGACTCACAAACCTTGGTAAGATACTTGACCGGTCTTGATGAGTCCATTGCTCATGTAATTGAGGTGCAACCCTATTCATCCCTAGATGACTTGAGTTCTCTAGCCTATAAGGTAGAGCAACAAAAGAAATCTAAGGGAAAGAGCATCTTGTCCAAACCTCTTTCTCGTCCCCACTCCACACAAAGACCTCCCTACTACCCTCCTAGACCTCAAAACTCTCCACAAGCCAAAAACACCACTCCAACCCCTCCTAAGCCCTCCACACAAGAGCCCAAATCCAAGGACAAGGTTCGATGTTTTCGTTACCAAGGAATGGGACACTATGCCTCAGAGTGTCCAAACAAAAGGATTGTTTCCTTAGCAGAATATCAAGAAGCATGTGAAGAACATGCATATGAAGAAGAAGAAGGAGAACATTTTGAAGAAGGAAGCTTGGAAGAAGTTGAAGAAAGCCCCGATGAAGGAGAATTGCTAGTCATCCGCCGGGCATTGAGTGGATTTGCCACTCAAGAAGACATGGAGCAAAGAGAAGCTATATTCCACACAAGGTGTACCGTGGGAAACAAGGTATGCTCCCTCAATATTGATGGTGGAAGTTGTGCCAATGTTGCTTCCAAGACTATGGTTGATAAGTTCAAGCTGCAAGTCTCTCCTCGCCCCAATCCCTACACCATTCAATGGTTGAACCAAGGCAAGGGTTTGCAAATCACTCACCGATGTCTTGTTTCTTTTTCAATTGGGAAAAATTATAAGGATGAGATATGGTGTGACATTGTCCTTATGGATGATTGTCATATTTTGTTGGGTAGACCGTGGCTATTTGATAGAAGTGTCATCCATGATGGCCGGATGAACACTTATTCTTTCCAAAAAGACCACAAAAAGATTACCCTTACTCCTCTCAAAATTCCGTCCACCACTAGACCCAAAGACAATCCTCACTTGGATGTCTTTCTCACCACTCTCCTCAAATCCGAGCGCCATGAATTTGAGTCTTTCAAAGACTTGATTCTTCTACAAGAGGAACCTAAGCCACCATCTCCCATACATCCACTACTCACCCCTCTCCTTCAAACCTACCATCATGTCTTTCCACAAGAGATCCCACATGGCCTTCCCCCTCTTAGATCCATCAAACACAAGATAGACCTCATTCCCGGTTCCGTTCTTCCCAACAAGCCGGCCTACCGGATGTCTCCTAGTGAAACTCAAGAAATCCAAAGACAAGTAGATGACCTCTTGTCGGAGGGTTTAATTCGGGAGAGTTTGAGTCCATGTGCCGTGCCCGCCCTCCTTATTCCTAAAAAGGACGGTAGCATGCGCATGTGTGTGGATAGCCGGGCTATTAACAAAATCACTATCAAGTACCGGTATCCTATTCCAAGATTGGAAGATCTACTTGATGGACTCCATGGAGCCGCTATCTTTTCCAAGATTGATTTACGAAGTGGCTACTATCAAATCCGGATCTTTGAAGGTGATGAATGGAAAACCGCCTTTAAGACTAAAGGAGGGTTGTATGAGTGGCTTGTGATGCCATTTGGGCTTACTAATGCCCCTAGCACTTTCATGAGGCTTATGAACCAGGTTCTAAAGCCCCTCATTGGCATTTGTGTTGTTGTCTACTTTGATGATATTTTGGTCTATAGCAAGACCGAAGAAGAGCATGCCCAACACTTGCAACAAGTTTTGGAGATCCTTTCTCAAGAGCAACACTATGGCAATATGGAGAAATGTTATTTCTTCACCCCTCAAGTGGTATTCTTGGGTTTCATTGTGTTCGCCCAAGGTCTTCAAGTTGATGATAGCAAGATCAAGGCTATCCAAGAATGGCCTACTCCTACATCTATCACTCAAGTAAGGAGTTTCCATGGCCTAGCATCATTCTACCGGAGATTCATCCGAAATTTCAGCACCATTGTGGCTCCTATAACCGAGGTAATTAAAGGCAAAGAATTTTCTTGGAACGAGCAAGCACAACAAGCCTTTGAAGAGATCAAGAAGAAACTCACTAGTGCTCCCGTCCTAGCCTTGCCCGATTTTGCCAAAGTTTTTGAAGTTGAATGTGATGCATCCGGGGTAGGAATTGGAGCTGTTCTATCTCAAGAGAAGAGACCCATTACCTTCTTTAGTGAGAAGCTCAACGATGCCAAGAAGAAGTACTCCACCTACGACAAGGAGTTTTATGCTATCATTAGAGCATTGGAGCATTGGTGTCATTATCTTGTTGGAGGAGAATTCATTCTTCATTCTGATCATGAGGCTCTCAAGTACATTCAAGGACAGCACAAACTCAGCCCTAGACATGCTAAATGGGTAGGGTATCTTCAGTCCTTCCATTTCACCATCCAACATAAGGCGGGGACTCTTAACAAAGGAGCCGATGCACTCTCTCGTAGGTACTTGTTACTCTCCACTTTGAGTACTAAAGTACTTGGTTTTGAGATTCTGAAAGACTTGCACTCCAAAGATGATGATTTCAAGGATATTTTTGAGAAGTGTTCTAAGCACCCCCATGGGTTGTTTCACTTAGAAGATGGGTTCCTATTTAACGGCTCACGCCTTTGCATTCCTCAATGCGGATTTAGAGAGCTCCTTATCCAAGAGCTACATGGAGGAGCCCTAGCCGGCCATTTCGGTGTAGAGAAGACAAGAGCAATGTTGAAGGAACACTACTATTGGCCAAAGCTGTCAAAAGATGTAGAGCATTTCATCAAAAGATGTTCTACTTGTCAAATAGTTAAGAGCCATGCGTCGCCCCAAGGCTTGTACTCCCCTCTTCCTACTCCTCAAGCCTCTTGGGAAGATATTAGTTTGGACTTCATTAGGGTTTGCCTAGAACCCAAAGGAACAAGGATTCCATTATAGTAGTTGTGGACCGATTTTCCAAGATGGCGCATTTCATCCCTTGCCGCACTACTAATGATGCTACTCAAGTGGCTAACTTGTACTTCAAGGAAATTGTGAGACTACATGGCATTCCTAAGAGTATGGTATCCGATCGTGACCCTAAGTTCCTTAATCACTTTTGGCTCACTTTGTGGCGTAAATTGGGTACTCAACTCAAGTTTAGCACAACATGTCATCCCCAAACCAATGGACAAACTGAAGTCACTAATAGAACTTTGGGTACTTTACTACGAGTCCTTGTGAAGAAGCATTTGAAGAATTGGGATGAGTTGTTGCCCCATGTCGAGTTTGCATTCAGTCGAGTGCCTAGCAAGTCCACCCAACTCTCTCCTTTTCAAGTTGTCTATGGCTATGATCCCAGGAGTCCGTTGGATCTTAATCTGATTCCCACTCCTACGAAACTTAGTTGGGAAGCCGAGAAACGAGCCAAGGAAATTCAAGAACTTCATACTCGCGTTCGTGACAACATAGCCAAGGCTAATGAGAGAGCCATGCAAAGCGCCAACAAGCACCGGAAAGAGGTACATTTTCAGCCTGGAGACTTGGTTTGGATTCACCTGCGAAAGGAACATTTTCCTTCTAAAAGAAAATCTAAGTTGATGCCTCGATCCGATGGGCCCTTTGAGATCCTTGAGAAGGTTGGGCCTAATGCTTACAAGGTTGATCTTCCCGGAGATTATGGAGTTTCAGCTACATTCAATGTCTCCGACCTTAGCCCCTATTTTACTGATGAGCCCCTTCCTAGTTTGAGGGCAAACTTTCACTCACCCGGGAGGAATGATGGAGACCATCATGAACGGCCCAAAGACCATCAAGCCCAGCCCAAGGAAGACCCAATCAAGCTTCAAGAAGTCCAAGACGTGGCAAAACTCTGTAGAAAAGTTTTATTCCTTCCGGAAGAATTAGTGCCCGATTCGTCCCTGCGGAAGGTAATTTCTGTGGCAACTTTTGAACAAGCTCAAGTAGACCCACAACTTGAGGGCCCATATGCTTTGGAAGCTTAAGATTTCAGCTTTAAAATAAGCCCAAGTTTGTTTAATTTGGACGTCATTTGATTGGGCAAAATATCACTCAAAGGTAAATTATTCTGATCCAGTCCAGTCTGAGATAGGTGCATTGTTTGGGCCATAACTTTTAAACCGCGTATCCAAATTGAGCAAATGAGCCCATTCTGGAAAATAGACTTCCAGGGCTTTCTAACAAGCCCACGAACGCGTGTTTTGGCCTAGTATTCTGGAAGATATACTCTGTTGAAGTTGAGGCAGCTGCAAGGATTAATTCTGGGAAAGTGAAGAGTCTTCGGTTACATGTGTTTGTGTGACTGATATTGTGCACGTTTTGGAGGCTTCTAGATGGAGATAATCAGCTGATAGAAATCCTAGAATATTCCTTATAACCTCCCCTACCCCTTTTATGATGAGTCTTTTCATTTTACTTAGTCCTTTCATTGGCTAGTTTTAATTGTTAGGAGTTGTTGAGTCTTTTTATTGTCTTTTGCTGAGCTTATAAAAGAGGAGGGGCGTGTGATGCTTGTCATTCAGATTGTATGAGATTTCCAAAAGCAATACAAATACTTTGAGTTTGTTTTTCAAAAGTGCATCTAAAATTCCTAATTCTATATCTTGAATTGTGGCAAATTCAAGTGGTGTTCTAGGTTCTCTATTTTCTCCATTGGAGTGATTCCTCGGTTAAGATAAGAGAATTAGCCCAAGATCAAGTCATTGAGCGGCTCCGTGAAGGATTATCTCAATTACAATATCTTGTTCTATCCTTTTCTTGTGTGGTGAAGATCTTCTTCCATCTCATCCATCTTTCATTTCTCTTTTCACTTTGGTTTGTTTTGAGTTTGAGTTTGATTTGGATCACTTTCCACGCACACACACATCAAATCCACTCTTTCTACCATCATTCCCAACCTTTCTCTTGAGTTCAAGCCCACCAAAAGACTAGAAACACAATCCAAAGTCAAGAATACCTAAACCGGCTAAAACTAGGCTTTCCTAGTTTCCGTGGGCAGAACTTTGGCACGGTGTGACCGTGCCTGTCAGCACGTCCATGCCACTTCAGCTCGTTTGCTTCCTTCAAATTTCAGCCCCTTTGGTGTGAAGTTGCCTTGGGTCCTCTTTTCCCTTGCACCTTTACATCATATTTGGTATCAGAACTGAGTTTCATCTTGGCCTGGTATTGAATCCACGCATCCAAACTTCCTTCTTTTCCATCTCTCAAACACTAGTCATCTTTGGGTTTTCCTTTGAACAAACACAAACATGAGTACTAGTATGAGCTTAGAAGAGAAGCTTGATGCCGTTTTGAAAAATAATCATGAGATTACTTCTTCTAATCAAGAACTCACGAGAGAAAAAGAGGAGGAGGGGGGGAAGAGTAGAAGAGTCTCAAAGGGATCCAAAGGGAAGGAGAGGAAAGGAGAGCAAGGAGAGGAGAGGGCAAGAGGAGCAGAGCAAAAGAGGAGTTAGCCAAGGAGGAGACGAGAGAATAGGTAGAGGAGAGGAGCTCAAGTAAGAATCAAGAGGGAAGAGATAGGAGGGAGCAAGAGAGGTAGAAGGAAAGAGAGGAAGGCATATGGGGAATATAGGAGGCCATAATACTATTGAAATTCAAGAGAATCACTGAGCAAGAAGGACCAGAAAGAGAGAGAATGAAGAAGCAAGCAATATTTCAATGCACATGAGTACCTACGCAAGCAACTGGGTACTTTTCTCAAGCAAAAGCAAAAGCTCAATGAAGAACCATCCCATCCTGTATCACAAGGCCGAGAGCAAGTGTTTAGTCACCACCTTGAATCCTCAAGTGATGAAGAGTCATTCAGAAGACCACGACAAGAGCCAAGAGGACAAGGTAACTCTAATGATTTTAGAGTTGAGATTCCAGAATATGAAGGCAAGCTTGATCCAGAAGACTTCTTGGACTGGTTGCACACTGTGGAGAGGGGATTCGAATACAAGGACGTTCCAGAAGAAAAGAAAGTCAAGTTGGTAGCATTAAGACTACGTAAGTATGCTTCTTTATGGTGGACCAACTTGTGTGCTAAGAGAGTTAGGGAACGTAAGACTAAAATCAGAACTTGGGAAAAGATGAAAACCAAGATGAAGGCTAGATTCCTACCCCCCACGTATGTTCAAGATTGTTATTCACAACTTCATAATCTGAGCCAAGGCAATCTTAGTATTGAAGAATACACTAGAGAGTTTGAAAAGCTTGTGATTAAATGTGATTTGCAAGAACCGGAAGAGCAAACAATTGTAAGGTACTTGGGAGGACTTAATCCTAGGTACTCTAATGTTGTTGAATTGCAAGCTTATACCACCTTTGATGAGGTTTGCACGCTTGCTCACAAAGTTGAGCAACAAAAGAAAGCTAAGCAAACTTTTAAGCCTCCACATCAAAAGCCTCCAATCCGGAACCAACCTTTTAACAAGGGGAGTTCCCAACCAGTTTCTAAGCCACAAAATCCCTTTCCTTTCAATCCACAAAGAACCCAAGCGCCAAAAAGGCCCCAGCAACCCCAATTCGACCAAACCCCAATCCTATGAGCACTAGAAGATGTTTCAAGTGCCAAGGACTAGGCCACATTGCTTCGGAGTGCCCAAACCGCAAGGTAATCACCTTGGCCGAATGGAGAGCCGTGGATGATCAAGAAAAGGAAGGTAAAATAGAAGGTGAAACTGAAGAAGAACATGGGGAAAGTTGATGTATATGTGGGGGGGTAAGTGAACCAAATCAAACTCCAACTCAAATAAGCCAAATTGGAAAGAGAAATGAAAGATGGATGAGATGGATGAAGAACTTCACTAAACAAGAAAAAGGGATAGAACAAGATCTTGTAATTGAGATAATCCTTCACGGAGCCACTCAATGACTTGATCTTAGGCTAATTCTCTTGTCTTAACTGAGGAATCACTCCAATGGAGAAGATAGAGAACCTAGAACACCACTTGAATTTGCCACAATTCAAGATATAGAACTGGGAATTTTAGATGCACTTTTGAGAAACACACTCAAAGTACTTGTATTGCTTTGGAAATTTCTTACAATGCTGAATGAATAGCTTCACACGCCCCTCCCCTTTTATAGACTCAGCAAAAGACAATCAAAGGACTCAAATAACTCCTAGCAATTAAAACTAGCTAATGAAAAGTCTAAGAAAAATGAAAAGACTCATCATAAAAGGGGTGGGGGAGGTTACAAGGAATATTCTAGGATTTTTGCAGCTGATTACATCAATCTAGAAGCATCTAAAACGTGCACCATATCAGCCACACAAATATATGTAACCTAAGACTCTTCATATTCCCAGCATTAATCCTTGCAACTGCATCAACTTCAACAGAGCATAACTTCCAGAATACTCGGCCAAATCACGCGTTCTTGGGCTTGTTAGAAAGCCCTGGAAGTATATTTTCCAGAATGGGCTCATTTGCTCAATGTGGATAAGCGGTTTGAAAGTTATGGCCCAAACAATGCACCTACCTCAGACTGGACTGGATCAGCACAACGTATCTTTGAGTGATATTTTGCCCAATCAAATGATGTCCAAATTAAATAAAATTGGGCTTATTTTAAAGCTGACATCTTAAGCTTCAAAAACACATGGGCCCTCAAGTTGTGGGTCCACTTGAGCTTGTCCAAAAATGGTCACAAAAATCGGGTTCCGCAGGGATGAACTCGGCACCAAATTTTCTAGCAAAGTTTAACCTCTTTTTGACCTCTTCATAGTGTCGTGAGTCTTTGAACTCACTTAATAAGACCAAATAAGCACACTTCCAAGCATGATCTTCTTTGACCCTTTTTTTCTTTGAAATTGGTCTTGAATAAAAATGATGCATATGGAAATATGCATCATACTCCCCGGGTTGTTTTGAGTTTGTCCTCAAACTCAAAGGTTTGGCAAGCTTCTCACGAAGGGAGGCATGCTTATGAAATGGGAGCTCTTGTAGGAAGTGGTCAAAGGGCATCACCTCTAGAGAGATATAGAAGAGGGTGAGGGGAGGATGATAAAACGGGTCATATCTGGTGAGGAGAAGAGGCGGAAGTGGAAAATCTTCTTTGGGGGCAAGGGTTTGGGAAGGATGAATGAGGGTTAAGGCTTGTCGGTCCTTTTGTGGCTTGGGGCTTTGGCACGATGGAATAGGGGTCAAGGTGATTTTCTTCTCATCCTTAATAAAGGAGTAGGTGTTGAGGCGGCCATGATGAATTACATGGCGATCAAACATCCATGGTCTACCCAACAATATATGGCTTGCATCCATAGGAAGAATGTCACACAATATCTCATCCTTATAGTGGTCTCCAATAGAAAGAGAAATGAGGGACTGATGAGAAATGTATATACCTTTGCCTTGATTTAGCCATTGGATGCTATAAGGCTTAGGATGGGGTGTAGTCTCAAGTTTGAGCTTGTCCACCATGGTTTGGGATGCAACATTTGTACAACTACCTCCATCGATGATGAGGGTACAAACTTTCCCTTGAATAGTGCACCTTGTGTGGAAAATCGCCTCTCTTTGCTCCAAGACTTCTTGAGTAGCAAATCCGCTCAATGCTCGCCTAATGACAAGCAACTCACCTTCATCGGGGCCTATGATAACCTCTTCTTCTTTTTCCTCCAAACTTTCCTCTTCTTCATGGGCATGCTCCTCAAAAGAAGCTTGGTACTCAGCCAGGGAAACAATCTTCTTGTTAGGACACTCAGATGCAAAATGTCACATACCTTGACAACGGAAACAACGAACCTGGTCTTTTGGCCGTGAGGGCACTTTTGTGGGAGGTGGAGGGGTGATGGGAGGGACACTTTTGGCGGGTGAGTGGGTTTGAATTTGTGGGGGAAAGTAAGGTGATTCTTGAGAAAAAGGACGGGAAGGAGTCTTGGAAAAGATGCTCTTTTCCTTAGATTTCTTTTGTTGCTTTACCTTATAGGCTAGAGAACTCAAGTCATCTAGGGATGAGTAAGGTTGCAACTCAATTACATGAGCAATGGACTCATCAAGACCGGTTAAGTATCTTACCAAGGTTTGTGAGTCGTCTTCTCTCAAATCGCATTTGAGTAGGAGTTGTTCAAACTCCCGAGTGGATTCTTCCACACTCTTGGATCCTTGCTTGAGTCGATGGAGCTTGAGATAATTGTCTTGCACATAGTGAGAGGGAAGAAACTTGGCCTTGAGTTTTTCTTTCATTTTGGCCCAAGTTCTGATTTTCCCTTTCCCGTTTCTTGCTCTTTTCGCTCCAAGGTTAGCCCACCAGATTGAAGCATATTTTCTGAGTTTAAGGGCTACAAGCTTTACCTTCTTATCTTCCGTGATGTCCTCATATTCAAAGATCCTCTCAATGGTGTGCAACCAATCGAGAAATAAGTCCGGATCAAGTTGGCCTTCAAATTCGGGGATGGCAATTCGGACACCACCAATATTTCCTCCTTGCCTTCGTCTCCTTGGGGGTTCCTCATCACTTGAATTGGCATGGGAGTGATGGACTTCCTCTTCAGATTCAACCACCGGTTCATGAGGATGAGAGGGAGTTGGGCTATGAACCCACCTTCTTTTCTCCTCCAAAAGTTGCCCAAGTTGAGTTCGAAGATAAGTGAGTTGTGCTTCTAACTCTTCCACACGTGCTTGGTCGCTTATTGTGGACTTTGTAGACATGTTGGAGATGCGTTGAAGGAAGAATATGCAGCAGGGAAAGTGGCACGGTCGTGAAAGGGGGCACGGTCAGGCCGTGCTATGCTTCGGCTGAAGAAAATGCAGAAAAGTAGAGTGGCACGGTCGTGCTTGGCGGCACGGGGGCACCGTGCTCCGTCTTGACTTGAAGATTTATGGAAAAATGATATGGCACGGTCGTGTATGGTGGCACGGGGGCACCGTGCTGCTTCTCTGGTCTTCGAGACTCGGATTGCCGGTTTGTGCCTCTTTTTGTTTTTTTGTATTTTGGCTTTTTGGGATGTGTTTGGGTATGATGTGGGTCACTTAAAAGCCTTGGCTCTGATACCAATTGATGTAGATGTGGGGGGGTAAGTGAACCAAATCAAACTCCAACTCAAATAAGCCAAATTGGAAAGAGAAATGAAAGATGGATGAGATGGATGAAGAACTTCACCACACAAAAAAAAGGGATAGAACAAGATCTTGTAATTGAGATAATCCTTCACGGAGCCACTCAATGACTTGATCTTGGGCTAATTCTCTTATCTTACCAAGGAATCACTCCAATTGGAAAAGATAGAGAACCTAGAACACCACTTGAATTAGCCAAATTCAAGATATAGAACTAGGAATTTTTGAGACACAAATTAGAATCACTCTCAAAGGTGCTTGTATTACTTTGGAAATCTCTTACAATGCTGAATGATTAGCTTCACATGCCCCTCCCCTTTTATAGACTCAGCAAAAAGACAATCAAAAGACTCAAATAACTCCTAACAATTAAAACTAGCTAATGAAAAGTCTAAGAAAAATGAAAAGACACATCATAAAAGGGGGTGGGGGAAGTTACAAGGAATATTCTAGGATTTTTGCAGCTGATTACATCAATCTAGAAGCATCTAAAACGTGCACAATAGCAGCCACACAAGTATATGTAACCGAAGACTCTTCATATTCCCAGCATTAATCCTTGCAACTGCCTCAACTTCAACAGAGCATAACTTCCAGAATACTCCGCCAAATCACGCGTTCTTGGGCTTGTTAGAAAGCCCTGGAAGTCTATTTTCCAGAATGGGCTCATTTGCTCAATTTGGATAAGCGGTTTAAAAGTTATGGCCAAACAATGCACCTATCTCAGACTGGACTGGATCAGAATAATGTACCTTTGAGTGATATTTTGCCCAATCAAATGATGTCCAAATTAAACAAACTTGGGCTTATTTTAAAGCTGAAATTTTAAGCTTCAAAAGCACATGGGCCCTCAAGTTGTGGGTCCACTTGAGCTTGTCCAAAAATGGTCACAAAAATCGGGTTCCGCAGGGATGAATTCGGCACCAAATTTCTAGCAAAGCTTAACCTCTTTTGGACCTCTTCATAGTGTCGTGAGTCTTTGAACTCACTTAATAAGACCAAATAAGCACACTTCCAAGCATGATCTTCTTTGACCCTTTTCTTCTTTGAAATTGGACTTGAATAAAAATGATGCATATGGAAATATGCATCAAGTGAACCAAATCAAACTCAAATAAACCCAAATAAGAATTGAACCAAAGTAAAGAGAAAATGGAAGGTAGATTGAGATGGAATGAAAATAATAACAAAAAAGAACAAAGGATAAACAAGACCTTGCACTTGAGATAATCCTTCGCCGAGCCACTCAAGGACTTGATCTTGGGCAAATCCTCTCGTCTTCACCAAGGAATCACTCCAATTGGAAAAGAAAAGAGAACCTAGAACACCACTTAAACTTGCCAAAATTCAAGATATAGAACTAGGGATTTGGAATACTTTTGAGAATCACACTCAAAGGTAACTGTATTTCACTTGGGAAAGCTTACAACTCTGAATTGAGAAACACTTCACACCCCCACTATATATAGGCAACAACAAGACAAGCAAAAGACATAAACTCCTAACAATTTAAAGCTAGAAAATTGAAAAGACTTAGGAAAAATAAAAAGACACAACTTAAAGAAATGGGGGAGGTTACAATGAACATTCTAGACTTCCTATCAGCTGAAGAAATCCATCCAAGTCGTGCATGATGTCAGCAAGGCGATGTCATGTAACCTATGTCTCTTCACTTGCCCAGCATTAACTCCATGCAGCAGCCTTCACTTCAACTGAGCATTTCTCTCAGCTCACACGTCCAAATAAGGTGATTTGGGGCTTGTTGGAAAGCCCTGGAAATCTATTTTCCAGAATGGGCTCATTTGCGCAATTTGGATAAGCAGATAAAAAGGTATGGCCCAAATATTACACCTATATCAGAACTAGACTGGAACAGGACATGTCTTCTTTGAGTAATATTTAGCCCAACCAAACGACGTCCAAATTAAACATAATTGGGCTTATTTTAAAGCTGGCATCTTAAGCTTCAAAACCGTGTGGAGCCTCAAGTTGTGGGACCACTTTAGTTAGGCCAAAATTGCGCACAAAAATCGGGAAATTTCGAGATGAAGGCAGCATTACCTCTTCGGGCATGAACGCCAATTTCCGGTAAAGTTTTGCAACTTCTTTGACTTCTTGAAGCTTGAGTGAGTCCTCCTTGGGCTGATCTTGATGGTCCTTGGGCTTCTCATGATGGTCTCCATCATTCCCCCCGGGTAAGTGAAAGTTTGCCCTCAAACTAGGAAGGGGCTCATCATCGAAATAGGGGCTAAGATCGGAGACATTGAAGGTAGCTAAAACTCCATAATCTCCAGGTATGCATTGGGCCCAACCTTCTCAAGGATTTTAAATGGACCATCGGAACGTGGCATCAACTTAGATTTTCTCTTTGAAGGGAAACGCTCCTTCCTCATGTGAATCCATACCAAATATCCTGGCTGAAAATGTACCTCCTTGCGATGCTTGTTGGTGCTTTGCATGGCTCTTTCATTAGCCTTGGCAATGTTATCTCTAACTCTTGCATGAAGATCTTGGATCTCCTTGGCTCTTTTGTCAGCTTCCCAACTAAATTTTGTGGGAGTTGGAATGGGAACAAGATCCAAGGGACTCTTGGGATTGTAGCCATAGACAACTTGAAATGGAGAGAGTTGGGTGGACTTGCTAGGCACTCGATTGAATGCAAACTCGGCATGTGGTAGCAACTCATCCCAATTCTTCAAAGGCTTCTTCACTAGGACTCGAAGTAAGGTATCCAAAGTCCTATTGGTGACTTCAGTTTGTCCATCAGTTTGGGGATGACAAGTAGTGCTAAACTTGAGTTGAGTACCCAATTTGCGCCATAGAGTTAGCCAAAAATGACTAAGAACCTTGGAGTCACGATCGGATACCATGCTCTTTGGAATGCCATGTAGTCTCACAATCTCCTTGAAATAAAGACTAGCCTCTTGAGTAGCATCATTAGTGGTGTGGCAAGGGATGAAATGCGCCATCTTGGAGAATCGATCCACAACCACCATAATGGAGTCTTTATTTCTTTGGATTCTAGGCAAACCTGTGATGAAATCCAAGCTAATATCTTCCCAAGGGGCTTGAGGAATGGGAAGTGAAGAATACAATCCTTGGGGCAAAGAATGGCTCTTAGCCACTTGATAAGTAGAACATCTTTTGATGAAATGCTCTACATCTCTTGACATCTTAGGCCAATAGTAGTGTTCCTTCAACATCGATCTAGTCTTCTCGACACCAAAATGGCCAGCTAGGGCTCCTCCATGTAGCTCTTTGATAAGTAGTTCACGAAATCCACATTGAGGTATACAAAGGCGTGACCCTTTGAATAGGAATCCATCTTCTAAGTGAAACAACCCATGGGGGTGTTTAAGACACTTCTCAAAAATGTCCTTGAAATCATCATCTTTTGGGTACAAATCTTTAACAACTTCAAATCTAAGTACTTTATTACTCAAAGTAGAGAGTAATAAGTACCTTCTTGATAATGCATCAGCTCCTTTGTTGAGAGTTCCCGCCTTATGTTGGATAGTGAAGTGGAAGGACTGAAGACACTCTACCCATTTAGCATGTCTAGGGTTGAGCTTGTGTTGTCCTTGGATGTATTTAAGAGCTTCATGGTCGGAATGAAGGATGAACTCACCTCCAACTAAGTAATGACGCCAATGCTCCAATGCTCTAATGATTGCATAAAACTCCTTGTCATAGGTGGAGGACTTCTTCTTGGCATCGTTGAGCTTCTCACTGAAAAAGGCAATGGGTCTCTTCTCTTGAGATAGGACAGCTCCAATTCCTACACCGGATGCATCACACTCTACTTCAAAGACTTTGGTAAAGTCGGGCAAGGCTAGAACGGGGGAACTAGTGAGCTTCTTCTTGATCTCTTCAAAGGCTTGTTGTGCTTGCTTGTTCCATAAAAACTCTGTGCCTTTAATTACCTCGGTCATAGGAGCCATAATTGTGCTGAAATTTCTAATGAACCTCCGGTAGAATGAGGCTAGGCCATGAAAACTCCTTACTTGTGTGATGGATGTAGGAGTTGGCCACTCTTGAATAGCCTTGATCTTGCTTTCATCAACTTGGAGGCCTTGGGCGGAAACAATGAAACCCAAGAATACCACTTGAGGAGTGAAGAAAAAAGCATTTCTCCATATTGCCATAAAGTTGTTCTTGTGAAAGAATCTCCAAAACTTGTTGCAAATGCTTGGCATGCTCCTCCTCGGTCTTGCTATAGACCAAGATGTCATCAAAGTAAACAACAACACAAGTTCCAATGAGGGGCATGAGAACTTGGTTCATGAGTCTCATAAAAGTGCTCGGGGCATTAGTAAGCCCGAATGGCATTACAGGCCACTCATATAAACCTTCTTTAGTTTTAAAGGCGGTTTTCCATTCATCACCTTCAAAAATGCGAATCTGATAATAGCCACTTCTAAGATCAATCTTAGAAAAGATAGCGGCTCCGTGTAATTCATCCAATAGATCTTCCAATCGGGGAATAGGATATCGGTACTTGATAGTGATCTTGTTTATTGCCCGGCTATCAACACACATACGCATGCTACCATCCTTCTTAGGAACAAGGAGGGCGGGCACGGCACGGCACATGGGCTTAGACTTTCCCGAATTAAACCCTTGGACAAGAGATCATCCACTTGTCTTTGGATTTCTTGTGTTTCGCTTGGAGACATTCGGTATGCCGGCTTGTTTGGAAGTACGGATCCGGGAACGAGGTCTATCTTGTGTTGGATAGATCTTGGAGGGGAAAGGCCATGTGGAATTTCTTGTGGAAAAACATGGTGATAGGCTTGTAGGAGAGGGGTGAGTAGTGGATGTGAGGGAGATGGTGGCTTAGACTTTTCTTGTAAAAGTATCAAGTCTTTAAAAGACTCATACTCATGGTGCTCAGATTTGAGAAGAGTAGTAAGGAAGACTTCCAAATGAGGATTGTCTTTTGGTTTAGAGGGGGAAGGACTTTTGAGAGGGGTAAGAGTGATTTTCTTACGGTCCTTGAGAAAAGAGTAAGTGTTCATCCGGCCATCATGGATGACAATTCTATCAAAAAGCCATGGTCTACCCAATAATATATGGCAAGCATCCATGGGGACTATATCACACCAAATCTCATCTTTATAGTTTTTCCCAATTGAAAAGGAAACAAGACAACGGTGAGTAATTTGAAAACCTTTGCCTTGATTCAACCATTGTATGGTGTAGGGATTTGGACGAGGAGAGACTTGCAGCTTGAGCTTGTCCACCATAGTCTTTGAGGCAACGTTAGTACAACTACCTCCATCAATGATAAGGGAACAAACCTTGTCTCCTACGGTACACCTGGTGTGAAAAATGGCTTCTCTTTGCTCCATGTCCTTTTGGGTGGCAATTCCACTCAAGGCCCGGCGGATAACAAGCAACTCTCCTTTATCGGGGCCTTCTTCAACTTCTTCCAAGCTTCCTTCTTCATAGTGCTCTCCTTCTTCTTCGTCATAGGCATGTTCATCACATGCTTCTTGGTGCTCCGCTAGGGAAACGATCCTCTTGTTTGGACACTCAGATGCATAGTGTCCCATACCTTAGCACCGAAAGCAACGAACCTTGTCTTTAGATTTGGGCTCTTGTGTGGGGGTTTTTGGAGGGGTTGGAGTGGTGTTTTTGGTTTGTGGTGGTGGGGGATTTTGTGGACGAGGAGGGTAGTACGGAAGCCTTTGTGTGGGGTAAGGACGAGAGAGAGGCTTAGAAAGGATACTCTTTCCCTTTGATTTCTTTTGTTGTTCTACCTTGTAGGCTAGAGAACTCAAGTCACCAAGGGATGAATATGGTTGTAATTCAACAATATGAGCAATAGACTCATCAAGTCCGGTTAAGTATCTTACCAAGGTTTGAGAGTCATTTTCTTTCAAGTCGCATTTGAGTAGGAGTTGTTCAAACTCCCGAGTGTACTCCTCTACACTTTTTGATCCTTGCTTGAGGCGGTGGAGTTTCAGATAATTATCTTGCACATAGTGTGAGGGAAGAAACTTGGCCTTAAGCTTTTCTTTCATTTTGGCCCACGTTCTGATTTTTCCCTTTCCATTCCTTGCTCTTTTAGCTCCAAGGTTAGCCCACCAGATTGAAGCATATTTACGGAGTTTAAGGACTACGAGTTTTACCTTCTTGTCCTCCGGGATGTCCTCATATTCAAAGATCCTCTCAATGGTGTGCAACCAATCGAGAAATAAGTCCGGGTCAAGTTGGCCTTCAAATTCGGGGATGTCAATTCGGACACCACCAATATTGCTGCCTTGCCTTCGTCTCCTTGGGGCTTCTTCGTCACTAGAATTGGCTCGGGATTGAAGGACTTCTTCTTCCGATTCGACCACCGGTTCATGAGGATGAGAGGGAGTGGGGCTATGAACCCACCTTCGTTTTTCCTCCAAAAGTTGCCCAAGTTGAGTTCGGAGATAAGTGACTTGAGCTTCTAACTCTTCCACACGTGCTTGGTCGCTTCTTGTGGACTTTTTAGATATATTGGAGATGCTTTGAAGGAAGAATATGCAGCAGGGAAAGTGGCACGGTCGTGCAAGGGGGCACGGGCAGGCCGTGCTATGCTTCGACTTGAGGAAATGCAGAAAAGTAGGGTAGCACGGTCGTGCTTGTAGGCACGGGGGCACCGTGCTGCGTCTCGACTTGAAGATTTCTGGAAAATGAATATGGCACGGTCGTGTGGTATGGCACGGGGGCACCGTGCGAAATTTTTGGCCTGTGGACACTGGATGTTCACGGTTTTTTTTTTTTTAATGTATTTGGGTGTGATGTGGGTCACTTTAAAACCTTTGCTCTGATACCAATTGATGTATATGTGGATGGTAAGTGAATCAAATCAAACTCAAATAAACCCAAATAAGAATTGAACCAAAGTAAAGAAAAAATGGAAGGTTGATTGAGATGGAATGAAAATAATAACAAAAAAGAACAAAGGATAAACAAGACCTTGCACTTGAGATAATCCTTCGCGGAGCCACTGAAGGACTTGATCTTGGGCAAATCCTCTCGCCTTCACCAAGGAATCACTCCAATTGGAAAAGAAAAGAGAACCTAGAACACCACTTGAACTTGCCAAAATTCAAGATATAGAACTAGGGATTTGGAATACTTTTGCGAATCACACTCAAAGGTAATTGTATTTCACTTGGGAAAGCTTACAACTCTGAATTGAGAAACACTTTACACCCCCACTATATATAGGCAACAACAAGACAAGCAAAAGACACAAACTCCTAACAATTTAAAGCTAGAAAATTGAAAAGACTTAGGAAAACTAAAAAGACACAACTTAAAGGAATAGGGGAGGTTACAATGAACATTCTAGACTTTCTATCAGCTGAAGAAATCCATCCAAGTCGTGCATGATGTCAGCAAGGTGATGTCATGTAACCTATGTCTCTTCATTTGCCCAGCATTAACTCCATGCAGCATCCTTCACTTCAACTGAGCATAACTCTCAGCACACACGTCCAAATCAGGTGATTCTGGGCTTGTTAGAAAGTCCTGGAAATCTATTTTCCAGAATGGGCTCATTTTCTCAATTTGGATAAGTAGATAAAAAGTTATGGCCCGAATATTACACCTATATCAGAACTGGACTGGAGCAGGACATGTCTTCTTTGAGTAATATTTAGCCCAACCAAACGACGTCCAAATTAAACATAATTGGGCTTATTTTAAAGCTGGCATCTTAAGCTTCAAAACCATGTGGAGCCTCAAGTTGTGGGACCACTTTAGTTAGGCCAAAAGTGCACACAAAAATGGGGAAATTTCGGGATGAAGGCGGCATTACCTCTTCGGGCATGAACGCCAATTTCCGGCAAAGTTTTGCAACTTCTTTGACTTCTTGAAGCTTGAGTGAGTCCTCCTTGGGCTGAGCTTGATGGTCCTTGGGCTTCTCATGATGGTCTCCATCAGAAAGTCAAGAAGAGGTTGAGGAGGAAGCCGATGAAGGAGAGATGTTAGTTTTGAGGAGAGTCTTGAACGGCCAAAAGAGCACCAAGGATGAACAAAGAGAAAACATATTTCACACTAGGTGCACGGTTCAAGGCAAGGTATGTTCATTGATTATTGATGGTGGGAGCTGTATAACGTGGTATCCCTTACCATGATTGAAAAGCTAGTGATGGAGGTCCATCCCCTAGCATGATCCATGGCCAGCAAGGAAGCCCAAAGAGTCCAAGTTCCACGTCCAAAATGCAAAGAATCAGCCTAGGAACACAAGGGAACTTTTTTGTCAAAACTGAAATTTCAGGCGTGCACAAACCCGGTTTTGTGCACCTGATTTCCTAACCTTCCCAAGGCTGAAATGGGGTTGCAGGAAGCCTAAGTTTAAGTTCAAGATGTGCTCTTTCCATCAAGACCTCTTGCAAGCCATTTGGAGATCATTTGGTACCTCAAAACCTCAAGCCAAGTCAGACACTACATCCTGGCCAGAAACTGGACTGTCTGAAATCAAGGGCTGTTTTGGTGGACCATTTCTCCTCTATTTGGTTTGAAACTTTTATGGCTTGAAAGTACCTTAAAAATATTATCAAATGGCCATAAAAAAACTCAGCCAAATTGCACACATGTGGAGCTATTAACCACCAAAACATTGCACAAAACACCCTTTTATCTAGCCCATGCCCAGCCGGTACAAGAGAGAGAGGAATGAGGTGTTTTTGCTCTTTTCCATGCTTAGCCACTTGCAAGAATCATCATGAAGAGTACTAAGCTGCCAAGAAAGCTTCCATTAGCCCCAAGATCGACACATCATCCTCAAGATCAGCATTAAAGAGGTGTCAAGTGGAGGATGCATCTATCCTTTTTTGCTTTGATTTGATCTTTGTATTTTTGCCTAGTTTAGCTTGTAGTGCAACCTAAGGCTATGTTTGTACTTGAAACTTTGTATTAAAACCCCCCCAAGGCCCTTTGGCCGGCCACATGAAGCATGAAATAGAATGAAGTTGAGCCTTGCTCCTTTGAACTCTCAAACTCTCTTCTAGCTTATCTCTTCCTTTGGCCGGGTTGAGTGGTGATCTAGTAAAAGCCTTAACTCCCTTTCTTGGTGGTGTTTCTGTATCCAAGAGGTAGCTAAGGGCCCTAACATCTTTCCTTGGTGGTGCTTCTGTATCCAAGGTGGGTGTTAGTTCCGGTTTACTATCCCCTACCAAGGTGAGTTTGTGAATTCAAAGTTGCCTTGCTTTCTTTCCTTGCATTCTTCTTCCACTTTTCCCATCCTCTTGGTTTGCCCCTTGAGGATACATCATACGTGGTATCAGAGCTAAGGCTTCCCTAGGCCTGAGCTTGCCGTCCAGCACCCTTCCAAACACCCAAACACATTTCCCCCACAGAATCACCAAAACCGTGCCCACTGTTTTCAAAGACCAGAACAGCAGCACGGCCCCCCCGTGCCAAGGAGCATGACCGTGCCACACTCTTCTTCCCCAGCCACCTTCTAACTTCACCCACACCCAGTACTTAAGCACGGTCACCCCGTGCCATGTCACACGACCGTGCCACTCCTTTCCCAGCCACATCCCAACTTAACCCTCGTACAGAACCTGAGCACGGTCACCCCGTGTCTGAGAGCACGCCCGTGCCACATCCAACCCGTGAAGTCCCACCTTATTTCAACGTGAGTACTACTAGTATGACCATGGAAGAGAAGTTTGAGGCCCTCATGAGGAATTATGAGGCCTTGAGGCTACAAAATGAAGAGATCAAAGGTCAGAACGAGTATTTGAGACGACAACTCGGAGATTCCTTGAAGCAAAAGCGTAAGGAGATTAGAAGCTCCCGATCTTCTAACTCCTCCGACTCCGAGCCAGAAGCAAGAGAAGCCCCACACTTGAGCTCATCAAGTGAAGAGGAGGCTTATGGAAGATCAAGAAGAGGAAGGCGAGCAACCTCTCACCATGGAGACATTAGAGTGGAGATTCCAGAATTTGAAGGGAAGCTAGACCCCGATGAGTTCTTGGAATGGATGCAAACCGTTGAGAGAATCTTTGACTACAAAGAGATTTCCGAGGGAAATAAGGTAAAACTTGGGGCCCTTAAACTTCGTAAATATGCTTCTCTTTGGTGGTCCAACCTTTGTGCTAAGAGAGCTAGGCAAGGGAAGGGAAAAATTCAAACATGGGAAAAGATGAAAGCCAAACTCAAAGCCCGTTTCTTACCCCCATCTTACCTACAAGACAATTACTCCCAACTTCACAATCTTACCCAAGGGAACTTGAGTGTCGAGGAGTACACTAGGGAATTTGAGAAGTTGTTAATCAAGTGTGACTTGACGGAGCCCGAAGAGCAAACCATAGTGAGGTATTTGGGTGGGTTAGATCCTAGATATGCTCATGTGGTAGAATTGCAACAATACACCACTTTTGATGAGGTGTGTGTCCTAGCCCACAAAGTTGAACAACAAAGGAAATCCAAGCTCTACAAAAGAGAACCTCCAAAACCCTTTCCCAAGAGCCAACCTTTCAACAAGGGGAGCTCTTATCCACCTCCCAAACCCGCGGTTACTACACCCCCACCTCCACAAAAGAACCAAGCTCCCCAAAAGACTCCACCGTCCCAAAACCGTCCCAACCCTAAGCCAAATGACCAAAGAAGATGTTTCAAGTGTCAAGGTCTTGGGCACATTGCTTCGGAGTGTCCAAATAGGAGAGTTATCACCTTGGTCGAGTGGGATGAGAGAAGAGAAGAAGAGGAAGTAGAGGAGGAAGAAAGAGAAGGTGTGTATTACATGGAGGAACAAGAGGAAGTGATTGAGGAGGCGGATGAAGGAGAGTTACTTGTATTGAGGAGAGCCTTGAGTACCAAAAGAGGAGAGCATGAAGAACAAAGGGAGAACATCTTCCATACAAGATGCACCATTCAAGGCAAAGTGTGTTCCCTCATCATTGATGGTGGGAGTTGTGCAAATGCAGCATCATTGACTATGGTGGAGAAGCTTGGTCTTCAAGCTTCAGCTCATCCTCACCCCTACAACATTCAATGGCTAAATCAAGGTAAGGGGTTGCAAGTTAATTCAAGGTGCTTGATTTCATTTTCAAATGGCAAGCATTACCATGATGAATTGTGGTGTGATATCATCCCCATGGATGCATGTCACCTCTTGTTGGGAAGACCATGGTTATTTGATCGGAAAGTCATGCATGATGGCTATTTGAACACCTACACCTTCCACAAGGATGGGAGGAAGGTCCCCCTTGCCCCATTAAGCCCTTCCCAACTCCACAAAAACAAGCCCCAACCAAGCCATGACCATTCGGACATGCTCCTAGCCGTGAGTGAGCCTCTCCTTAAGGCTTCTCACCATGAATTCAAGGCCTTTAAGGAGTGGATCCTAGCCACCCTTGAGGAGTCCGAAACCCCCACAGCATCACACCCCCTAGCCCTTTCCCTCCTTGAACGCTTTAGCCATGTCTTTCCCGAAGAAATACCTCCCGGCCTACCTCCACAAAGAACCATCCAACACCACATTGATCTCATACCCGGTTCCATCCTCCCAAATAAACCGGCTTACCGAGCAAACCCCAAGGAAACCATGGAAATCCAAAGGCAAGTTGATGAGCTTATGGATAAGGGGTTGATTAGAGAGAGCTTGAGCCCTTGTGCGGTTCCGGCCCTCCTTGTACCAAAGAAAGATGGGAGTATGCGCATGTGTGTTGATAGTCGGGCAATCAACAAGATAACCATCAAGTATAGATATCCAATTCCCCGCCTTGAAGACATGCTTGATGAGTTATATGGCTCTAGAGTGTTCTCTAAAGTGGACTTGAGAAGTGGTTACTATCAAATCCGCATTAGAGAAGGAGATTGATGTATATGTGGGTGGGCAAGTGAACCAAATCAAACTCCAACTCAAATAAGCCAAATTGGAAAGAGAAATGAAAGATGGATGAGACGGATGAAGAACTTCACTACACAAGAAAAAAGGATAGAACAAGATCTTGTAATTGAGATAATCCTTCACGGAGCCACTCAATGACTTGACCTTGGGCTAATTTTCTTGTCTTAACCAAGGAATCACTCCAATTGGAAAAGGAAGAGAACCTAGAACACCACTTGAATGAGCCAAATTCAAGATATAGAACTAGGAATTTTGAGAAACAAATGAGAATCACTCTCAAAGGTGCTTGTATTACTTTGGAAATCTCTTACAATGCTGAATGATTAGCCTCACATGCCCCTCCCCTTTTATAGACTCAGCAAAAGACAATCAAAAGACTCAAATAACTCCTAACAATTAAAACTAGCTAATGAAAAGTCTAAGAAAAATGAAAGGACACATCATAAAAGGGGGTGGGGGAGGTTACAAGGAATATTCTAGGATTTTTGCAGCTGATTACATCAATCTAGAAGCATCTAAAACGTGCACAATATCAGCCACACAAATATAGGTAACCTAAGACTCTTCATATTCCCAGCATTAATCCTTGCAACTGCCTCAACTTCAACAGAGCATAACTTCCAGAATACTCGGCCAAATCACGCGTTCTTGGGCTTGTTAGAAAGCCCTGGAAGTCTATTTTCCAGACTGGGCTCATTTGCTCAATTTGGATAAGCGGTTTGAAAGTTATGGCCCAAACAATGCACCTATCTCAGACTGGACTGGATCAGCATAACGTATCTTTGAGGGATATTTTGCCCAATCAAATGACGTCCAAATTAAACAAACTTGGGCTTATTTGAAAGATGAAATCTTAAACTTCAAAATCATGTGGAGCCTCAAGTTGTGGGACCACTTTAGGTAGGCCAAAAGTGCACACAAAAAGCGGGAAATTTCTGGATGAAGGCGGGACTACCTCTTTGGGTATGAACGCCAATTTCCGGCAAAGTTTTGCAACTTCTTTGACTTCTTCATGGTGTCTAAAGTCCTTGAACTCGCATAATAAGAGGAAATATGAGAGTTCCCATGCACGCTCTTGTTTGACCCTTTTCTTCTTGGAAGTTGACCTTAAATAAAAATAAAAATAAAAATGATGCATATGGGAATATGCATCATACTCCCCGGGTGGTTTTGAGTGTGTCCTAAAACTCAAAGGGTTAGCAAGCTTCTCAAGAAAGGGGTCATGCTCACAATATGGGAGCTTTTGGGGAAGGAGGTCACAGGGCATCACCTCTAGAGAGATATAGAAGAGGGTGAGGGGAGGATGATAAAACGGGTCATACCTGGTGAGGAGAAGAGGCGGAAGTGGGAAATCTTCTTTTGGGGCAAGGGTTTGGGAAGGATGAATGAGGGTTAAGGCTTGTCGGTCCTTTTGTGGTTTGAGGGGTTGAGAAGGTTGAATGGGGGTTAAGGGTGAATTCTTCTTGGGTCAAGAGTTGCTCAACTTCTTCAATAACCCCACATGCCTCTAACTCGGGTGCTTGGAGTTCGGTAGGGCGTACTTCTTGAATCAAGAGTTGTTCAAACTCTTCAACAACCATACAAGGCTTCATCACTTCAAGGTCTTTGACTACATGCTCTTCAATTCTTGGGGTTATGCTCAAATTCACCTCATTATCTTCTTGGCACCCTTCTTCGGTAAAGGATTGCTCAATTTCTTGCACAATCTCTTCTTGCTTCAACTCGGATCTTTGGGTCTCAAGTTCAATGGTCTCTTTATCACCACAGTCACCAAAAACAAGAGGTAGGTCAAATAGGCTTGAAGCTTCCTCTCCTTGGATCTTTTCATCTTTGTTTGGCTTTTGAGAAACCTTCTCTAAGTGAAGTATTTCTTCTTTTTCCCCCTTGAGTTCAATTTCTTCTTCAAGGCTTTCCTCCTGATCGTTCTCTTCTTCCACGGCTTTCCTTTCTTCCAAGGTAATGACCTCGTTATTTGGGCAATCCGTGGATAAGTGTCCAAGCCCTTGGCACCTGAGACACCTCCTAGGTTGTGGGGGAAAGATCATTTGTGGGGTTGGTTCTTTTTGTGGGGTGGAAGGGAATGAACCCGTGAGCTTAACGGAGATACTTTCTTTCATGGGCATGTAAGTGGATGGGTAAAAGGAACCCTTCAACTTACTACTCAATTTCTTCCAAGTTCTCACCTTTCTTTTCCTTTCTTTTTTCGCTCAAACTTATATTTATTCCACCACTGAAGTGCACAACCTCTCAATCTTGAAATAACCACTTCGAACTTCTGTTGGTCATTAAGGATACAACAAGCAAAACTCGTTCCACCTTAGATAACCAACCTGCGAACTCTTCCTTTTCGCCATGAAATTTTGGAATTGCAAAGCAAGCATATCCAATATCAATAAGAGCTAGTTCTTTCTCCAGGTTCTTTGAAGACGGCATGAAGGATGAGGTCTAGGGTTCTTCGTGGATTGATTTGAAACGAAAGTTGGCTGTGGCAAAGGGGGCACGGTCGTGCAAGGGGGCACGGTCAGGCCGTGCTATGCTTCGGCTGAAGAAAATGTAGAAAAGTAGAGTGGCACGGTCGTGCTTGGCGGCACGGGGGCACCGTGCTCCGTCTCGACTTGAAGATTCCTGGAAAAAGAATATGGCACGGTCGTGTGTTGTGGCACGGGGGGCACCGTGCTGCTTCTCTGGTCTTCAAGACTTCGGATTGCCGGTTTGTGCCTCTTTTTTTTTTTAATTTTGGCCTTTTGGGATGTGTTTGGGTATGATGTGGGTCACTTAAAAGCCTTGGCTCTGATACCAATTGATGTAGATGTGGGTGGGCAAGTGAACCAAATCAAACTCCAACTCAAATAAGCCAAATTGGAAAGAGAAATGAAAGATGGATGAGATGGATGAAGAACTTCACTACACAAGAAAAAGGGGATAGAACAAGATCTTGTAATTGAGATAATCCTTCACGGAGCCACTCAATGATTTGACCTTGGGCTAATTCTCTTGTCTTAACCAAGGAATCACTCCAATTGGAAAAGGAAGATAACCTAGAACACCACTTGAATTTGCCACAATTCAAGATATAGAACTAGGAATTTAGTTGCACTTTTGAGAAACACACTTAAAGTACTTGTATTGCTTTGGAAATTTCTTACAATGCTGAATGATTAGCTTCACATGCCCCTCCCCTTTTATAGACTTAGCAAAAGACAATCAAAAGACTCAAATAACTCCTAACAATTAAAAACTAGCTAATGAAAAGTCTAAGAAAAATGAAAAGACACATCATAAAAGGGGGTGAGGGAGGTTACAAGGAATATTCTAGGATTTTTGCAGCTGATTACATCAATCTAGAAGCATCTAAAACGTGCACAATATCAGCCACCCAAGTATATGTAACCGAAGACTCTTCATATTCCCAGCATTAATCCTTGCAACTGCCTCAACTTCAATAGAGCATAACTTCCAGAATACTCGGCCAAATCACGCGTTCTTGGGCGTGTTAGAAAGCCCTGGAAGTCTATTTTCCAGAATGGGCTCATTTGCTCAATTTGGATAAGCGGTTTGAAAGTTATTGCCCAAACAATGCACCTATCTCAGACTGGACTGGATCAGCACAACGTATCTTTGAGTGATATTTTGCCCCATCAAATGATGTCCAAATTAAATACAATTGGGCTTATTTGAAAGCTGAAATCTTAAAATTCAAAACCATGTGGAGCCTCAAGTTGTGGGACCACTTTAGGTAGGCCAAAAGTGCACACAAAAAAGGGGAAATTTCTGGATGAAGGCGGAACTACCTCTTCGGGTATGAACGCCAATTTCCGGCAAAGTTTTGCAACTTCTTTGACTTCTTCATGGTGTCTAAAGTCCTTGAACTCGCATAATAAGAGGAAATATGAGAGTTCCCATGTACGCTCTTGTTTGACACTTTTCTTCTTGGAAGTTGACCTTAAATAAAAATAAAAATAAAAATGATGCATATGGGAATATGCATCAGAGATGAGTGGAAAACGGCCTTCAAGACCAAAGGAGGCTTGTATGAGTGGCTAGTCATGCCATTCGGTTTGTCAAATGCTCCAAGTACCTTCATGTGGCTCATGAACCAAGTGTTCCGGCCCTTCATTGGAAAGTTTGTTGTGGTGTATTTTGATGACATCCTCATCTATAGCAAGAATGAAGAAGAGCACCTTCAACATCTCACTCACGTCATGAAGGTTTTAGAGAAGGAAAAGCTCTATGGTAACCTCAAGAAGTGTACATTTCACTCATGAGGTAACCTTCCTTGGTTACATTGTCACAAGTGAAGGCATCAAGGTTGATGAGAGTAAAGTGGAAGCGGTTCGGTCTTGGCCAATCCCAAAGAGCATCCATAATGTGCGAAGTTTCCATGGGCTTGCCTCATTCTATAGGCGGTTCATTAGGAACTTTAGCACAATTATGGCCCCTATGACCGAAGTTATCAAAGGCACAACATTCAAGTGGACTCCCAAGGCTCAAGAGGCCTTTGAAACCATCAAGTCCAAGCTCACCCAAGCACCGGTTCTCGCATTGCCTTGCTTTGATAAAGTGTTTGAGGTGGAGTGTGATGCATCCGGAGTTGGCATTGGAGGAGTTCTCACTCAAGAGGGGCGGCCCTTAGCCTTCTTTAGTGAGAAGCTTTGTGACTCAAGGAGGAAATACTCAACCTATGATAAAGAGTTTTATGCCATAGTGCGGTGCCTTGAGCATTGGAATCATTACTTGGTGGCTAGTGAGTTTATCTTGCACTCGGATCATAAAGCCTTGAAATACATTCAAGGGCAACATAAGCTTAACTCACGGGATGCCAAGTGGGTGGAGTTCCTCCAATCTTTCAACTTCACCATCAAGCACAAGTCCGAAAAGCTCAATCAAGGAGCCGATGCATTGTCAAGGAGGCACCTACTTCTATTCCAACTTGATGCTTGCATTCTTGGCTTTGAGCACTTGAAGTCCCTCTATGCGAATGATGAAGATTTGGGAGAGCTCTACAAGGAGTGCCTTCGGCATCCCAAAGGTGACTTTCTTGTCCAAGATGGCTTTTTGTTCAAAGGTTCAAGGTTGTGCGTGCCTAAGTGTGGCACAAGAGAGCTACTCATACGTGAGGTTCATGGTGGATCTCTAGCCGGTCACTTTGGAGAAAACAAGACCCTTATGATGCTAAGGGAACATTACTATTGGCCGAGTATGAGCAAAGATGTACAAGATGTGTTGAAGAGATGTGCAACTTGCCAAGTTGCCAAAAGCCACCTCCTACCCCACGGCCTATACACGCCCTTACCCATTCCCAATCACCCTTGGGAAGATGTAAGCATGGATTTTGTTCTTGGCCTTCCAAGGACACTAAGGGGTAAGGATTCAATTTTCGTGGTTGTTGATCGTTTCTCTAAGATGGCCCATTTCATACCTTGCACCAAGACCAACGATGCCACCCACATTGCCGAGTTATACTTCAAGGAAGTGATGAGGCTACATGGCATTCCTAGATCCATTGTTTCGGATAGGGATACCAAGTTCCTTAGCCATTTTTGGGTGACACTTTGGAAGAAGATGGGAACCAAGCTTAAGTATAGCACTTCATGCCACCCTCAAACGGATGGGCAAACCGAAGTCACCAACCGGACTTTGGGAACTCTCTTGAGAGTGCTAGTAAAGTCCAACATCAAGGCTTGGGACTTAACCTTGCCATGCTGAATTCGCCTTCAACAAGTCACCTAGCAAGGCCACGGGTTTATCTCCATTCAAGGTAGTTTATGGGTTGGATCCTATAAGTCCCCTTGATCTTGTCCCAAGAGAAATGAATGAAAAGCCTCACATGGAGGCTAGCAAACGAGTGGAAGAGATTCAAAAGCTCCATGAAACCGTGAGGGCCGAGATTGAAAAGGAAAATGCATCATACAAGGACCATGCCAACAAGCATAGAAAGAAGATGGTGTTCCACCCCGGTGATTTGGTATGGATTCATTTGAGGAAGGAACGGTTTCCTTCTAAGAGGAAGAGCAAGTTGATGCCAAGAGCCGATGGCCGCTTTGAAGCATCAATGACAATGCTTACAGGATAAACTTGCCCGGTGAATATGGAGTTTCGGCCACTTTCAATGTAGCCGACCTTAGCCCTTATGAGGAGGATGATCATCTTATCAATTTGAGGGCAAATTCTCTTCAACAAGGGGAGGATGATGGAGGTCCATCTCCTACCATGATCCAAGGCCATCAAGGAAGCCCAAAAAAGCCCAAATCTCATGTCCAAAGTGCAAGAAATCAGCCTAGGAGAGCAAGGGAACTTTTTTGTCAAAACTGGAATTTCAGGCGTGCACAAACCCGGTTTTGTGCACGTTATTTCCTAAACTTCCCAAGGCTAAAATGGGGTTGCAGAAAGCCTAAGTTTAAGTTCAAGATGTGCTCTTTCCATCAAGACCTCTTGCAAGTCATTTGGAGATCATTTGATACCTCAAAACCTCAAGCAAAGGCAACTACTACATCCTGGCCCTGAACTAGACGTGGCTGAAACAAGAGGCTGTTTGGTGGCCCATTTCTCCTCTACTTGGTTTGAAACTTTTATGGTTTGAAAGTACTTTAAAAATATTATCAAGCGACCATGAAAAACCTCAGCCAAATTACACACATGAGGAGCTATTAACCACCAAAACAAGGCACAAAACACCCTAAAATCCAGTCCATGGCCAGCCGGGTACAAGGAGAGAAGAGTGAGGTGTTTTTGCTCTAATCCATGCTTAGCCACTTGCAAGAGTCATCATAAAGAGTACTAAGCTGCCAAGGAAGCTTCCATTAGCCCCAAGATCGACACATCATCCTCAAGATCAGCATTAAAGAGGTGTCAAGTGGAGGATGCATCAATCCTTTTTTTGCTTTGATTTGATCATTGTATTTTTGCCTAGTTTAGCTTGTAGTGCAACCTAAGGCCTATGTTTGTACTTGAAACTTTGTATTAAAACCCCCCCAAGGCCCTTTGGCCGGCCACATGAAGCATGAAATAGAATGAAGTTGAGCCTTGCTCCTTTGAACTCTCAAACTCTCTTCTAGCTTATCTCTTTCTTTGGCTGGGTTGAGTGGTGATCTAGTAAGAGTCTTAACTCCCTTTCTTGGTGGTGTTTCTGTATCCAAGAGGTAGTTAAGGGCCCTAACATCTTTCCTTGGTGGTGCTTCTGTATCTTAGGTGGGTGTTAGTTCCGGTTTACTATCCCCTACCAAGGTGAGTTTGTGAATTCAAAGTTGCCTTGCTTTCTTTCCTTGCATTCTTCTTCCACTTTTTCCCATCCTCTTGGTTTGCCCCTTGAGGATACATCAGTTTCCTAGAGCAAACGTGGTCATAACTTGTCTTGCCACACATGGTTGGAAAGCTTGAGAAGTCCTCTAACAGCTCCAAGTGGAATTACTCAATTTGGAGTTTATTTGCCTGATCACAATATCAAAATGGCCAGGCTGGTCTGAACCGGGTCTCAGTCTGCACGGTTTGGAAGATTGACTTGGTTCTTCATCTTCCACTTGACTTAACTTGATTTTATCACTTGGATCACGTAGTTAACATCTTAGGGACCCAAAATATGTAAAAATACAAGACTTATACCGTAATATAGCTAAGAAATGAAAAGAACAAAACCGGGTACATTCTGACCCTGCTGGGCAGTTTTGACACCTTGGGATTATTTGCTAATTTGAATGGGTAAATGAAGTTTAAATGGGATGAAATTTGATTTGGTGCGAAGCTAACTTCCTGAACTTCAATCCCAATGAAAAATATTAGACTTAAACCCTTAGGATAGTTGAGTAATAAAGCACACAAAAACGGGTTAGCTGCTAGAATTAACCCTTGCCCTGCAGTTTCAATTCTTAAACAAAACTTGGATGAGTTCTTCATCCTTAAACCAGCATAATAAGATTACCTAATTGATTTGCATCCTTTTGAATCAAGGGGCCTGAAGGGATATGCATCAGCACCCGACACTACCTTCAGCCGTGGGAACACCTCTGCCTCTAGCAAGCTCGAATCAGGGGGAAAGGGGAATTAACTAAATCTACTCAGCCTCAGGCCTCCTCGCTTTGCAGCTCAGCCATCCAACAATGGTGGTATCGCCATTAATAACGAAACAAAACAGAGCAGGGAAGGGGGGAAATCGACTGAAATTCAACAAAAATACATCCAATTCTCGCAAAATCGAACTAAGATTGGGAAGTACTACTAGCAAACTCAAAATTGCAGTGCCTTTACATGAAATTCGAACCCAAAAACTAATCTAAAACTAAACCCTAATTCGAAATTAACCCTGAAATTTGAATAACGGGTACGAAAACAAAACTAAACCTAGACCTAAAACCGAAATTAAACCTACTCTAACCCTAGAATTACCTACTTCCCTCAATGGCGTCTGCAAGCTTGATAAATACACAAACCTGTTGATTCTTCACCGTTCGATTTGTGGGTATCTGGACGGTGGAGATGAAGGATAACACAGGAGGTGTCGTGGCGATGGCAGCGTGAATAACAGGCTGGAAGTTCGAAGAGAGAGACCGGGTCGAGAGAGAGGTGGAGCGAGGATGGGGACGATGAGGGCGAAGCAGAAGAACTCGGGATTTCTGGGTTCTGGGCTTCGGGGGTTAGGGAAAGAAGAGGGACGCGAAGAGAGAGAGAGTGAAGGGGAGGGGTTTTATGTGAACCAGGACAGGGTAATTGGACCGGTCCGGTTTTTTAACTGGGCCGGTTCAACTTTTATCATTTTGGGCTAATTTTTCAACTCTTGGGCGAGTTCAAATCCGTTTAGGCCGGTTCTTCAATTCCCAAAATTTTTCACCATTTTCCTTGCATTTTTGACCATTTTTTCGAAATTATTCAACATCTATAAAATAAAATAAAATCAATTAAAAACGTTAGAAATACGATTAAAACGAGCGTAAACTATGTGTAAAAGTACCCTAAAAATAACTTATTTTTGGTACGAACAAATACCCCCACACTAAGATTTTGCTCGTCCTGGAGTTAAATAAATTGCACTAACCAAAAGAAAATGAAAAATAAAAGAAGAAAATCCTAACTCACTGTCGTAGGAATCACGGTTGCATTTAGCATATGCAACAAGTCCTTTAAACTCCTTGGTCTCCCAAGTGGACAAATGAGGTCTCGTGAGGGTTTTCGGGTGAAATACCCACAAAATTTTTTTCAAAAATAAAGAAAAATCTTTTTGGTTTTTTCACAAAACTGATATGTACAAAATCTGGGAAAAATATGCACACATCTCTAATCAGCTAAATCACCCATGTACTTAATTATTGACCTATATATACATAAAATGTACTTCAAGGTCCTCTACCTCCTAAATGATATCAGAGCACTAATTTTTCACCCCATAGAACATTAAGATATTGAATCCATCCCGATGCTTGTGTACAAGTGTATCATCATCCTAGGGCTTAGATGTAGAAGAGTTAGACTCAATCCCACTTGGCCGATATAACTGCATTATTAACATACTGGTTTTAGAAGCAAGCTTTCCTAATGACAATATTGCCTCAAAGGGTAACACCCAATAGCACGTGCCTCAAAGGGTAACGCCCAGTAGGGCGTGCCTCAAAGGAATACTTGTCATTCCAAACTTTATTTTCATCTCTTTTTTCTTTCTTTCATTCTTATTCATAGTCCACTTCTTTTCAAAGTATTTTTCAAAGTAATCGTGTCAAAAGCTAGTAGGAGAATCATTCATGGAAACCTAAGACCTAAATATAATGATGAAGGAATAAATAAGGACTGGATTACACAACCCATAATGAACAACTGGAGTTAGAATTAGGGCTTAGAATATCACATTTGAAGTTGGAGACTTATCACACAGATCCTATTTATATACAAGCTAATAAATAAAGCACAAGGGATTCAAGCTAATCAGAAATAGTACACATGTCCCCAAAGCACAACAAAATCTTCAAAAATTTCAAAAGTTTTTCAAAAACGGGCACCTCACCCCCACACCAAAACTTCACAATGTCTTCATTGTAGGAACTAAGGCACTAAAAAGCAAGCACATCAGCTATACAACCATAAAACCACACTAAACTACAAATATATACAAACTAGGACACCACAAAAATCAAAAACGAAACCAAAAACAAAACAAAACCACACACACACATATTTACAAAAGCTAAGAAAAACGAAATCACAAAAGAAAGCCAAGTTCGAAACTAAAACCAAAGCAAACACACATATTCACAAAAACCAAAACGAAAATCAAAGATCGACTTAATCCCAAACTAACACAAAAGAAACTTAAAATAGGACAAAAGACAAAAGAAAAAGAAAGCAAAATGGATGACCAAAACAAGGTCACTCAAACACCAAAAAGGGAACTAAAAGAAACTAGTCAAACAAAACCCAAAACTTGCTAAACTAGATGAAACACATGACCAAGGAAACAAACCACAGAATCAAGGAAACCAAATAGCTGAACTAAAACATACACAAAAACAATCCTAAATATTTACAACTACTCACAATCCTAGATATCAACACCTAACAAATATGCACAGAATCATAACACAACCAAGGGTGATCATAGCACACACGGCTCAACATTTCCCAAATTGCTCCTCGAGATTGATCACCCGTATATTCACAGTCCTAATTATCTACAATTAATTACAAAAAAGAAAGAAAAGAAAGGAAAAAGAGAAGAAGGTTGGAACGATCATACCAGATTGGATACAGATTGTACCCAAACTATGAGACTTATGGAGCATCAACCACTCCATATTAAGCTGAAAAGTGCTATTTAAATCAAAACTTGTTAGAGCACGTAACAGCTTATCAAATAAAGAAGCCCAACTCTCAACAATATAGCAACAATGAAAAGCAGCGAGTTAGAACTAGGTAGAGTACATCCACAAAGCCAATAAAGCATAGGTAAGGGCCTGTTTCAACTTATCAAACAGTTGGGCCCAATGAGGAAGGAAATGGACATACTCAGAATGGGGTCATTGGTCTAGAAACTATATCAGCATGAACGCGCAATCTAGGCAACATAGGGGGTGCATAATGCATAAGTCTGTTAAGTCCAATATGCACAAGAGTCTGGTCTAAAGCAAAATTCTTAGTGGCAATGATCTCAGACTCGACAAATTCAGACTCGCAATATTCAAAAAGGAAGTCAGTTTGGATGGGATCAATAGAAAATGATTCATATTCGCAGAAATCCTCATTCAAACTCGTATCGACATCAAACCCACAAAAAGATTCATATTCTATATGCAGAATATTATCATCTAATTTAAATAGAAGGTCAGGAATGATGGAATCAAAAGAGAATGCTTCATATTCAACATAAAAACCCAAATCAAGACCTTCAATAGCATCAAGCCCATATGAAAAAGATTCATATTCTGCAGAAAGAATATCATCATCAATGCTCAAAATAGTGGGTTCAGTTACCTCATTATGTAACTCCTGTGAAATATCTTTAGAATTATCTAAATCATGAGGCTCAACTTCAGGTGTGATGCTTATATCTAACTCACTAACAGTATCAGATTGTTCACCCACATCAAATTCACAAAAGTCGTTCAGAGTGGTGGGTAGGTCAACATAGGCTAAGATATCTTCGGTGACATGTTTCGGTGAGCTAGTGAGGCATGCAAGGTCTGTTGATAGAGACGTAGGGAGGTCACTCTCTAGTTGTAGATTAGGCAAAGGCATGTTTTCATTCAAATCAGGCCTAGCAGAATAAGAGGGTTCATAATCATCAGAGGCTAATGCCCGATTTAGGAGATCCTAAACTAGCATCAATCTTACTATAAGTCTCCTTATTTTGATTAAAACATGGAGAATATTCAATAATTCTCACTTTCATAGTCTCCATCATTTGTTCAGTCATATCGTTAATCTTCTTTTCAAAACTTGCACATGTAACATCAATATACTAACGATAAGGACAAGTATAAACATCCTGATCAGGAGATTCACAATAGTCACACAACACAGGAGGCATATAAGACTTATATGAGTCATAGGAATTCATAAAGTGATCTGAAGGGTAAGAATTAGCATAAAAATCATACTCTCTATGAGTTGGATATATAAAAGTCTCATTAGCTTGTTCAAACGCGTAGGTTTCCTAAGTTAATTTTTCAAAGAAATCCCAAACTTCATTTTGAGTTTTAGATAATAATTCTATTAAACCTCCAGGACAAAGTGATTCAATATAACTCCTTGACTCAATATTTAGACCCTCACAAATTTTCCATTTTTGAAAATTATGATTCAGTTGAGCACGATAACCATTAAGCCTTGAAAAATAAATCCGAAAAGATTCGTGCTCATGTTGCGGGAAATTGAAAACCGACATTTTGAAAGTTTTAAAGTTTTTCAAGTTTTTCAATTTTTAGGGGTTTTCAATTTTTCAATTTTTTTGGGTTTTTTTTTGGCTTTTCAAAATTTTGTGGATTTTTGAATTTTTTGAAGAAACGATTAAAATAAGTGACGATTGATACCAAAATAAAGAAATCAACTAAACAAATCACAACAGTTAAGTAACTACTAATGAAATCACCAAAACACAGTATGAAAAGAGTAATATACGAAAACAAAAAGATGACCTAATCTCTAGCCGTCATCCCCGACAACGGCACCAAAAACTTGGTGGGAAAAGTTAAGAGTTTAAATAAAAGTGCCGCAAGCATACAACTCTCGCTGTAGTACTTGAGGGTAGTCTCCTCAGGGACGATGGAAAAGATTCAGGTCACTTAAAAAGGGTATACTGACTAATTAACTTTGTTAAACCAATGGAAATCATTCAAGAGAACTAAATTCCTAGGTCAACTAAGTACTTAACCCTAAGCATTCACCATCCTACAACTAAACACAACTATCAAAAATGAAGTATTAACCATAACCAACTAACCATAGATAACTATCAAAACCAATCAACCTCATTAACATAAATCATTCAACCTCAATCAAGCTACCAAAATCATTCATCCAACATCATCAAACCACCAAATTCACTCACCAACATCATTTAGTAACACTAGCATAAATCAACCCAAAATTCAGCCTATTTGCAAGATACTAATTCAAATCAAAGAAACCTTGAAACAAATAATCTCAGATTACCAAAACTAAAATTAAAAAGGAACATGCTTAAACTTGCTTAAACTTGAGTGTGATCATAGAACCCCATTCGAACAACACAAATAAGTAGGATTACTCAGTAGATTACTCAAACCATCAGAGAATTTATACCTCAGCAAATGTAGCAGGGCACCTGACACTGCCTTCGGCCGTGTGAACACCTCTGCCTCTAGCAAGCTCGAATCAGGGGGAAAGGGGAATCAACGAAATCTACTCAGCCTCAGGCCTCCTCGCTTTGCAGCTCAGCCATCCAACAATGGTGGTGTCACCATTAATAACGAAACAAAACAGAACAGGGAAGGGGGGAAATCAACTGAAATTCAACAAAAATCACATCCAATTCTCGTAAAATCGAACTAAGATTGGGAACTACTTCTAGCAAACTCAAAATTGCAGTGCTTTTACATGAAATTCGAACCCAAAAACTGATCTAAAACTAAACCCTAATTCGAAATTGATGGGGACCATCAAGCACAAGCTCCTAGCATGCAACCAGCAAGCCCACACATCCATTCTAGCCCCAAGGAAGTCAAGAACGTTCATGCATTGGTCAAGAACACCTTGGAACACACGGACAGAACCTGAGCAGATTCGACCGAAAATTGGCCCGGTTTTGTGCACCTTTTGGGACTTGAAGGTGAGGGGATGATTGACTACTTTGCCCCCTCTCTTTAAGTTTAAGATGTTAGGAATCCGATAAAACAAGTTGCAAGGGATTTGGAGGTCATTTGGTTAGTCAAACAGCAAGTTGTTTCCAACCGTGCAGTCCAGGCGGCAATCCAGCACTGTTCGAAACAAGGAGGAATTTTGATGTATATTTTCAAGGGTCTCATTTTCATTCTTTCTACTCGACTTCATGGGAGGAAAGCTCCAAACAAATTTACACATGGCAAGGCCCTTCTTCGGGTCCGCTTTTCGAATTTCATCACAAAAGACACTTTATGGAGTTTTACTTGAACTTCATAATACCATTTTTGAAAGATGCAGTTCTGGACAGCAAGTGCAGCAACTTGGTCACCCTAATCACCTCCATTCAAGGTGGTTTAAACCCATTTTATTGCTTTAGGATTTAAGTTCGGAAAGTTAGCTTTCCAATAAAGCAAATTTCAAGTCATTTGGACTTCATTTGCACACCCAACTCAGTTCTCAAAGTTCAGCTATACAATCTGCCCAGATTCCAGCCCAATGATGGGGACCATCATGCCCAAGCTTCATCCACACATTCAGCAAACCCTCACACCCATTCAACCCCTAAGGAGGCCAAAGAAGTTCATGCCTTGGTCAGAAAACTCATGTACACAGCAGAAGATGCACTGTCCAGTTCATCCAGTTTCTGGCCCGGTTTTGTGTTGCTGTTGGAGCAAAATATGGAGGGGGAAATTTCCTGCACGCACCACCCTCTTAAAGATCTTAGCTTTCCAACAAGACCTTTTGCAAGGCATTTGGAGTCCATTTGGTCAGCCAACCAAGCCCAAAACTGAAGACAGTGCACTGCAGGGCGCAAATCAGCACAGTCCGAATTAAGGGAATGTTTGGCCCACCAACTCAACTCCATTGTTTCTGAAATTTTGCAGCGTGAAAGGGGACATAAATATTTATCAAGTCCAGGGTTCAAATCCCATCCAAAGCACCCCTTGTGTAGGTTTTATCCAGCCAAAAGGACAAGCAAAACATCCCTTTACCCGGTTTGTTGCTAGCCGGTACAAGGGCTGTTTTTCTTGGACTTTTTGCTTGTCAACTTGCATCACCACTTGCTGAATGACTCATCTTGCTGCAACCTAGGACCTTTGTAAGCTTGACACCTCATTTGGGAGGCATAATAACCCCTAATGAGGTAGATTAAGCTAGGTAGTGAGGTGTCTAGCTAGTAGTGGCTGATTAGGTGTGTTTCTCTTCCCACATGTACTTAGCTTTGTATTTGTTGCCTAGGAAGAGAGGGAGCTCGGCCATTGCTTGTTAAAAGGCAGCTTGGTTCCTTCATTTTGCAACCAACTTGAATGCATAAGCTTGTGAGTTCTCAAAGAAACTCTCCCCCTCAAAATTCCTAGTCTATATCTTAAGCGTGGCAACTTAAGTGGTGTCTAGGTCCCTTTATCTCAATTAGGTGGTGATTCCTAATTGATCTAAGGGGATTGCCCAAGTATCCAACAAGAGTAGTTCCTCTTGGATTATCTCTTGAAGGTGCTTGCTCTATCCAACCTCTCCTCTTATCTTCTTTATTCTCTCACTTTCCTCCATTAGTTTCCTTGGCAAGAACAAGGGTGAAGTAAGCTTGGGTTGTGTTCATTGCAAGCATACATCAAATTTGGACCACCAACTCAACTCCATTGTTTCTGAAATTTTACAGCATGGAAGGGGACATAAATATTTATCAGGTCATGGGTTCAAATCCCATTCAAAGCACCCCCTTGTGTTGGTTTTATCCAGCCAAAAGGACAAGAAAAACACCCCTTTACCCGATCCTTCACTAGCCGGTACAAGGGGCTGTTTTCCCTTGGGTTTTGCTTGCCCACTTGCTGCATTCTAGGACCCTTGTAAGCTTGACACCTCATTTGGGAGGCATTATAACCCCTAGTGAGGTAGATTAAGCTAGGTAGTGAGGTGTTTAGCTAGCAATGGATGATTAGATGTGTAACTCTTCCCCATATGTACTAGGCTTTGTTTTTGCTGCATAGGGAGGAAGGGGAACTCGGCCATCAAGCATAAAATCAGATTGGCATTTCATTTTGCAACCAACTTTGAATGCATGAGCTTGTGAGTTCTCAAAAACTCTCTCCACAAAATTCCTAGTGTTATATCTTGAGCTTGGCAACTCAAGTGGGTCTCTAGGTCTCTTTCTCTCAACAAGAAGGTGATTAAATTCTGTAACTAGTTGATACAAAGAGATTGCCTAAGTGTTCTCCAAGGGTGGCTCCTAGGATTATCGCTTGCAAGGTCACTTGACTACCCAAACTCTTGATTTCTCCTCTCCATTTTCAGTTATCCTTCTTCTTCATTCCGTGTTCTACCTTGAAGCAAGTTTGTGAGTTTGTTCTTGTCTTTGCAAGCTTCCATCAACTTGGTATCAGAGCCTAGGCTACTCTCTTGGCCAAGCTTCCCTTGCCCAAACACACCCCCAAACACGAACTCACAAAACAGCCCAAACACTCAGCCACAAAATTTTCCAGCCGTGTCTAACCAGAGAAGCAGCACGGTCACACCGTGCCACCCCAGCACGACCGTGCCGCCATTTACCTGCAGCACCCCATTTCCAGCACCTCAGCACGGTCACACCGTGCCACAGAGCACGACCGTGCCTACTCCTTTTTGTCCCAAAACACCAAATTCCCACCACAAAGTCACCATGTCTGCTAGCCTTACCCCTTCTCAAGTGGCTGAACAAGCTCTTAAGGAGAAGGCCGAACTCAAGGCTCAACTCAAGTACCTTCAACGGCAACTTGGCTAACTCATGG
>JAKOGI010002778.1:0-7500 GCA_029747015.1 Carnegiea gigantea
AGTAGACCAAAGTATATGGAGTAGGAGACTAAGGGCATTCTGCTTTCTTCACTGGTGAGGGCATTATGTCAATAGAATCATCCTTAGATGACTTAGTAATAGGCATGATCAAGGTGTACTCACTGTGTTTGCTATCAAATACAACTTTAAGTTATTTATACCTTTGCATCATGTTCTTACATTACAAGGAGGGTTACATTAGCTTAGGGAAAAAAAGAAAAAAGGGGGGAAATGGGGCAAGATAACAAGATACACCTCTCCCTTTGCTTTATCCTTTAAGTCCAGCTTGCTCTTTGATCCTGATAAGTTCTTTGCTACATAGATAGGAGACCTAATGCCTAAGCCTTTCAAGGCTTTAGTTTTCCCTTTCTCAGGGGAGCAAGTCCTACTTCTTTGACGAGAAGGGTCAAGTCCCAATGAGAAGCTATGTATCTTTCCTTTCTAAGATCAACTAGGGGTAGGGCAGGTTTGCTAGCCGGCAGCAGAGTTGGCTTTTGTGCACTCACTTTTCCAAAGGTGATAATTAGGGGAGAAGCACCATCGATAACCGTTGCTTTGGTAGCACCCTGTGGTTGCACAATCTCACATCTAGGTTGTTTAGATCCTTCAGAGAAAAGATCACCAAGTGTGGATCGCCACGAATAGTGCAGATTTCTTAATTATCTTATCACAAGTTCTATCATGTTGAACTAACAATAAGCTATATCATGTAAAATGCCCTCATAAACATCGAATCATACCTCACTAAACACATCTTGATAGAGGCTGAACTGTCACCCAAATTTGAGGGGAACTATGATTCAATCACAATTGTTCTTCATTGTTGCATGGTCAAAAATCTAGAGTAAAGGCAAATCAAATATGCCTTCCAACTATGGGGTAAACACTGGGTATTAGATAAATCCATAATCGTGTCGTTTAGCAATGCATTGGAGCACATGATAGAGGGATCCTTGCATCTTAGTATTTCTCATGCTTCTTATCTATTAGGAGCTTGATTTATCTTTTCCCTGAGTACCTGATCATTTTGGGATGCCTATACCAATGATGGGCATGCTCACAATAGATGAATAGGGAAAGTTTTTGTTTAACCCTTAATAAATGTTGGCTAAGGTAGGAATTGCCAGTGCACACCCTATTTGCAACTTTTCTTGCAGTGATTAATACACCTGGCGATAAGGCACACTTTTTCAGTTGGTAGCACAAAGGAGTAGAACTAGTAAGATATAAAGGAGGCAAGGTATGTTTCTTTGATTGGGAATGTTGAGCGTAACGAAAGGATCATTATCCCTTTGGAATCATGATGAATAATGTGCAATTGTGCTAGATGAACAAGAAGTATATGTTGGAGCTTTCGTTCACTTCCTGTTTTCACAACTGGAAGAGGAAAACTATGAACCACAAAACTAGAAGCCTATCTGCTCGAAAGCAAGAAGCTGAATGATGTTGTTAACATTCTGACGTAGTCTATGGAATCTAGAGAAATGGAAAAGAATGCCATTATCCCCCTGTCCTATAAAAAGAAGTTCTTTAGAAGATAGAATAACTTCTTCGTAGTAAGATTGTCAGCAAAAAGTCTACCTATAATCTGTAAGTTCCATACGAAGATGGACATTTTGCTGCTCTCTATGCAAATGGGGTTGCTAGTATGACACCATAGTTCGCAAAATAGTTTGAAAACAATGAGACCCATGCCAGAGGATAATAAAGATGCATATAGTTTGTCGTAATTCCTTCATTCAGTAAGCTTCTCTTTGTGGTGTCTAAGAACATCTTCAGCTATTCCTAGTAGCCTGGGATGAAAAATTATCAGAGAAGCAAGAAGAGACATTTCCATAGGACAATGTTCCATTCCTTATGTGATAGCATAGTAACAATGCCACTTCTTAAAAGGGGGTTGAAGCTGCAATAATGGTAAGTTGAGATTCAGGACTCTCTTAGATTATACAACTTTATTTGAGCTCTGTTTTTCACAAGTAGGCTTTACACTTGAGTATCAGTCTATAAGGTTGCCATCAAGTAGAAAATCTCTAGATGGTGCTGGTGTTAGCGTATCTACTGGAAGATTCACCCCTTCTTCAACTGAATCATCCTATTTGTCTAGATGGTGAAAGTTAATTTCTTCAAGTTTAAGGATGAGTCAAGGAAATCCAGCATGATGAAGGAATAAAGTCAAGTCGACTCCAAGTACATAGCAAGGGTCTACAAATAATTAAATTTACGGGGAGTAATGATTTCTTGTCTTAAAACTCAATTTCACTTCACTATCTAAGTGAAGGAGTTGTGGCTCAGAGAAGCAGGTGAAATTGATCCCAAATAGATTAAATAAGGGATCTTCTATGAAAATTTGAATTTTTTAGAAGAAACGCCCGTTTTAAAAGTTCATCTTAGTTCATGATCTAATTAGAGAAGTAGTTGTCTTAAGATTTCCCAAAGAGAAAGGAATTGGTTTAAGTGCTGAAAAAAGAGGTTGAAAATTCATAAGAGCAATCAAAGGTTTATGTGATGAGGTCTATGTACTAATCTCTTCATAGTCATATAAAAAAAAGTGCGCTTAAAAAGGGGATAATAAAAGGAAAATCTAACAAAAATAAGGATAAATTGCACATGAATTGTATGGGGTAATCTCATTAAGGCATCGGTCAAATGGATGGGTGACAAAACAAAGCCAAAATATGATAAGGCGTTAGTGACGTTAATGGAGTATTTTGGAGCCATTTCACTCAAAATTAGTCCATAGAGCATCAGGAAAGGATGCCATGGTTGAACGAGTAAAGCTCTATTTTTTCTTTCCTTTTCTCAAAAGGAAAAGAAAGGGTAGGGGGAGAATAAGAAGAACACTATAAGAAATCCAAGAAATAATATGAAAAGACAAGTCAAATGGGTTGGGCTTCATCCTTAACTTGGGAAACTTGTCATCAGTTTTGAATATTATCTCATTGAGATTTACATCCTATCTTCCTTTTCTCTTAATCTCAGCAATTGGTACGTAATTAAGGTTTACACACATCTATAATTCTCAAATTTTTAGCATAATGTCACCATGTTTACAAACCAGGAGTCTATGATTTCCTTTGTTGATATATCAATCTTAAATTAAAAAAAAGAGAGAGAAGAAGAAATTAGTAGTACAAGGCAAAATTTACTTATTCATAGAGGAAAAAAATCTAAGCGCATGAATCATGGGGACAACATATACCTGATTAGCTTCAGGGCATGTTGAATAGAGAGCAAGAATACGAAGAATGAGCAATGCACATGTGAATTTATAAAGTGATGAGTCATGTAGTTCTCATCTCCTACTCTAATACAATCATAGATATAATTTATCATCATTATCAATTAATAAGAGATATAATCACAAACTAGTCAAGGACTATCTAATACTGGTTTTTTTACTGATGTCGGGACGCGATAAGTTAGTGGACCATCTAATCTCACGCAAAAAGGGGGTAAAGGGTAAGAGGAAAGATGGGCTACCTAATAATCCACATGACATTTGGTACACGTAGGAAAAAAATGTTCCTTACCTATGGCTACAATTCAAACTTAAGCCTATTAATGTTAAGGCTCATTTAAGAAGGAAGCAAATCGACTTGGGTGATGTACATTCCAAAGGGGGGAAAAAAAAACACAACAAAATTTTGATCATCTGTATTTGTCAAGTGTAAGACCCAACCACTCCAAACACTCCAAGTTTGTGTATATGGTTGATTCTTGAGCGGACATTTATAGGAGGAGAAAATTTGATGACAAATCATATGGTGTCATGAGCAAAATAAAATAATTTTTATTTAGCCAATCATAAATTACCATGTGACAAGTTGACTTTGACAGTCCCACATGTCAAATTTAAATCAAATAAAATATTGGCCAATTAGAAATTGTCACGTGTCATTGGTGATGCAAAAAAGAGATAATAGCTAAGTTTGGGGCCTGACCCCAAGGCCCAACTCAAATCGTGGGTTAGTCGAACCTATAAATAATGGTCCTCCCCCTAATTTTCCAGACATTCAGCATTTGCAGTTCAAATTGTAGGCAACATCCAGCTATCAAGCGAAAAGAATTAGAACCTGCAAGACTTTAGAAATAAGAATCAAGCCTTTATAGCTCAAAATAAAGAACCATTTCAAAGTTTTTCATCCAGTTCTGCATTGATCGAGATCAAGTGGATACGCCCTTAAATCGTTCAATTCATCAGGAGATTAAATCAAAGGATTAGCTCATTGTATTCAATATAAAGATTTGTTGGTAGTCAACTCCTTCTTCAAGAAGAAGGAGGACCACCTAGTGACCTTCAGGAGCAGCTCTTGCAAGACCCAGATTGACTACTTCCTAATGAGGAAGGAGCATCGGATATCGTGTAAGGACTGCAAAGTGATTCCCAGTGAGTGTCTAGGAACTTAACATAGGTTGCTGGTTTTAGATGTAGTGTGCAAGTATCCTAGGAGGCCGCAGAGGAGAGTCGGAGAACCCAGAATAAAGTGGTGGACCCTCACAAAGGATAAGGCGGGGCTAATAGCAGAAAGAATAACCGAGGAGAGAGCCTGGAGGAGGGCAGAAGACGTCGATTCGATGTGGAAGGCTGTGGCGGACTGCATCCAAAGGTCGGCTAAGGAAATCCTAGGTTTTTCCAGGGGAGGCGGCACCAGGATGGAGGGTGCCTGGTGGTGGAACGAAGAGGTAAAGGAGAAAGTCAAGGCAAAAAAAGAGGCTTACACGGAGTTCATGGGCAGCAGCTCGGAAGAAGAAAGGGAGCAAAAGAAGATTGGATACAAGGAGGCCAAGAAGATAGCCAAAAAGGCTGTGGCCGTAGTAAAGAGCCAGGCGTTTGATAGATTGTACCATAGATTGGGGACGAAGGAAGGGGAGAAGGAGGTTCTTAAACTGGCCAGGGCACGGGAAAGGAATACCAGGGATTTGGGAGTGGTAAGGTGCATCAAGGATGAAGAGGGGAAGGTGTTGACTGAGGATGTTGAGATTAAGGAGCGATGGCAAAGGTTCTTTGTGAAACTCCTAAATGGGGAAGGGGTGCGACAGGACCCTAGTGGGGGTGAAGAGAGTAGTGAGCAGAGTGCGGACGATCTTATAACAAAGGAGGAGATTAGGGAGGCCTTGAAGAAGATGTCAGATGGTAAGGCAGTGGGCTCGGACCAGATACCGGTGGAGGTTTGGAAGTTTATGGGGGAAATAGGTCTAGAGTGGCTTATGGAGTTGTTCAGTTTTATTTTCAGGACCGCCAAGATGCCCAGAGAGTGGAGGGTCAGCACAGTTATCCCACTATACAAAAACAAAGGGGATATCCAAGATTGTAATAATTTTAGGGGTATCAAGCTGCTCAGTCACACTATGAAAATTTGGGAGAGGGTGATTGAGATAAGGTTACGAGAGGTTGTGGAGGTTTCAGAGAATCAATTTGGTTTTATACCAGGCAGGTCAACTATTGAGGCGATCTACCTCCTCAGAGGGCTCATGGGCTTGTTCAGGGATAGAAAGGTGGATCTCCATATGGTGTTTATTGACCTGGAGAAAGCGTATGATAGAGTCCCGAGGGCGGTTTTGTGGAGATGTTTGAAAGAGAAAAGGGTGTCGCCCGCGTACATCCGTGTTATCAAGGATATGTACGAGGGAGGGTGGACGCGTGTTAGGACACCGGGCGGGGTCTCCAATGACTTCGTTGTCAGTATGGGCCTGCATCAGGGCTCCGCCTTAAGCCCGTTTCTTTTCACATTAGTTTTGGATGAACTCACTAGAGGTATCCAAGACGAGGTGCCTTGGTGCATGTTATTTGCAGATGACATCGTTCTTATCGATGTGACCAGGCAGGGGGTGAATGACAGGTTGGAGAGTTGGAGGCATACACCCGAAGATAGGGGTTTCCGGTTAAGTAGATCAAAAACGGAATACCTCCATTGCCGTTTCAGTGGAAGGACAGAAGAGGGGGGAGACATCACACTGGAGGGGAGGGTAATTCCAAAGGTCGCTAAATTTAAGTATCTGGGCTCGATCATTCAGCAGACCGGGGATATCGAGGAGGATATTAGCCAGCGGATAAAAGTGGGTTGGCAAAAGTGGAAGTCTGTGTCCGGGGTGTTGTGCGACAAGAGAATACCGCTAGAACTGAAAGGCAAAGTCTATCGGACGGTAGTTAAACCGGCTGTTCTTTATGGTTCGGAGTGTTGGCCCCTAAAAAAGATGCAGGTTCAAAGGTTGATGGTAGCTGAGATGAGAATGGTCAGGTGGATATGTGGTTTTACGAGAATGGACGACATTAGGAATGTCGTTATCAGGAGTTTAGCCGAAGTGGCCCCCATAGAGGAGAAGATGAGGGAATCGAGGCTTAGATGGTTCGGCCACGTTAAGCGGAGAAGTGTGGCCGCCCCAGTGTGGAGGTGCGAGATGATCGTCCCCCCCAGTGGAAAGAGAGGGAGGGGTAAACCGAAGAAGAGCCTAGAGGAAGTAGTTAGAGAGGACCTGAGAGTTGTGGGTCTGACGGAGGACATGGCTCAGGATAGAAAACTGTGGCGGGATAGGATTAGAGTCTCTGATTGTAGGGGACCGGCTCCGTAGGTGGCTGTAGCTTCGATGGGGGTGCGGAGGGTTTTTGTGTGCTTGTCTGCAGGTCGTGCTTGGCTAGGCTGTGCTGGCTTCTGACGCCCCGAGTTTGTTGAGGTATGTCCCCGCTCCTTATTTATCTGCTCTACTTACCCTTCTCCCCAGTTGGTAACTTGGTACGCAATCGTTTCCTCTGTAAACCGTTTTCCCCAAAAAAAACTGTTTTGTGGGTCTTTAGGAATCAACCTCTCTATGGGTAGGAATACCGGTAGGGGTAAGGTTGCCTACAGTTGGATCTCCCCAGACCCCGCGAAAGCGGGACCCACACTGGGAGTTGTTGTTGTTGTTGTTGTTGTTGTTGTATTCAATATAAAGATGTACCAACACATACAATATAATATAAAATTAAATTTGTTTTCTCAATATTCTTATCTTTTCTATTTAGACTTGGATTTTGTGTTGATAATCGTATTTTGATTTTATTTTTCAACATTCATTTTAATTCATCACCAATTTTAAAGAATTCCTTCAATACTTGCAAATCCAAGAACCCTAGCCCAAAACATTTCTAAACTAATTAGCTTCAATTGAAGAAATTAAGTTAGATTTTCAATCTTCATAGTATTTAAGCTTTCAACCCCAAATTTTGTGACAAGAGACTGAAAATGTCTGCATTGGGGGGGGGGGGGGGAGAACAATCAATTGCTGTAAAACTTGGGTAGAGATCAATAGCACTATTTCTTTTTTTTGGGGGGGGGGGGGGGGGGGGGAACACGAGAATTAGGGGTTGATAGGGAATATGACAAAGAAAGGTTGCAAAGGCCCATGCAGATAGTTGATTTTCCCGGAAATTAACACTCTCTTATTGAAGAGCTCTTGAGAATCTTAATCCTCATAGGCAACTACAACAAAATGAAGAGAATATTAGACATCCTCACAAGCACA
>JAKOGI010002778.1:12500-17500 GCA_029747015.1 Carnegiea gigantea
ATCAGAGATCGAAAATGAGAGTTACCGACACCAAAATCCAGATCTGAGAGTTAGGAACTCGGAACCCTGAAGGTTGAAGCTAGTCGCAAACGTTGCCGGAAAACAAAGCTCGCCGGAAAACGAACCCTGAAATAAACCCAGAAAAAGTCGCAAAACACCTTCTAGATTTGAGAATTCGACCAATGTTTAAAGGTTTGGAGAAGAAATCAAAGCAACCAACCTGGAACCCAGAAGAAGTCTCAAACTGGAAGTACTCGAAGTCTCGAAGTCTGGGAGATTCGAACTGGCCGGAAGCCTGGAATGGAAGCCGGACGGGGTAGTCGCACGCCGGCGTAGTGGCGTCAGGCGTGCATCTGGGGGAGTGGGAGTGCGTTTGGAGGGGAAGGGGAAGCTGGAGTGGCCGATTGGAGTGGGGACTGGGGTGGGTTCTGGCCTTCTGGTTCTGGGTAGGGTTTTGGCCTGAGGTCTGTGGGTAGACGAGAGTCACGAGAGCGAGAGCAGAGAGGTCGAGAGTCTTAGGGTGTTTTTTGCCTTACACACTCAAAAAAATAAAATTAATAAAAATAAATTTTCGGTTTTCGATTAACCGTTTCTGGACCGGTTGATCCGTAACCGAACCGTTAACCGATTCTTTTTCCAGTTCGGTTAATCGAACCGTTTGTTTTACAAATTTTACTTTAGTTACTCGATTTTTTTGATCGATTTTTCGGTTCGATTCTCAATTTTGGATTTTTTTGCACACCCTTAGGGGGGAGAAGGTTCATGTTTCTCATACCAGAATTGCAATTCCCCTTTCTCTTCTCTCGCCTCCCCCTCTCTCTCTACAGTCCTCCCTTCCCTCTCCTCTTGTCTCGTTCCCTCCACAATTCGTCGAAGACCTGTGCAAATCCCGGTTCAATGTTTTGCCCAGCCACACTCCTCGTTTCTCGCCGGTACCCATCTCAGTCCCCCGTCTCTCGCCGGCACCCGAAACCGCCGATGCTGGGACCCGACATTTGTGCTCGTCATTTCTCATGGCTTCCTCGTCTCCCCCGCCGTTTGCCCTGCCTCGCTCATCGCGGCCAATGACTTCCCCTGCCTCCCGCCATGGCATCCATCTCCATCGCCGGAACCCTAATCGGTAATTTGTTCAAAGGTTTTTTTTTTTTTTTTATATGGTTCTGATTTTCCGGTTTCCTTGGAGGGTTGAATCATATTTTCGGTTTTCATGCTTGATGTTCTATTCAGTTAGGATTTTCATGCCTGATGTTTGTGTTATTTGAATAAGTATAGTATAACACTGCAATGAGAGATAATGGGCCAACACATAAATGACCAAAATAGTGGATTAAGACACACTCAAGAGTACAAGTGAAAGAAGTGAAGAAGGAAAATGTAAACATACCCATTAGCATCCACCACTGCCCTAGAAATCTTCATCTTCCTGGTTGATCCAGAATATAGTTCCTTAAGTGTGCAGGGCAATTTGTTTTCAATTGGGGGTGGCTTCTTTTTCGTCTAGTTGTCATACAATTTCTCAGACAAGCAAGAAAGGATAACTATTGTGCAATATGTGAATCTGAAAATCTGTACTGTAATTCAGCTAAAGGGATTACAGAGATTGTTTAGCTAACCAAAATTGTATTAAACTGAGAGATTTTTATATTCGATAACTATTGTGCAATATGCCGTCACATGGTAAAAATTTTCATATTCGATAAGTTCAACTTCTTGAAAATTTCAATGTAGTACCTTTGATGCCTAGTTTGTTGCTGCTTGTTCTCGACTAAACATAGGATGTGTTGTCGTGGAAAGGGATCATGTTTTGTAGTGCTTATTATTGGTTTTTGCTATCAACTGATGCTTGGGAGAAGCTTGGGGGATAGTTGTGTTTGCTAAGGCCCAAAAGTCTAGTGCTTATAATGAATGTAATTTCTTGACTATTTAAATTTTGTGGTTGTCTGATGCTGTTGATGATTGACAAGTAAAATATAACAAAAAGAGAATCACAAACAGACAATTGTAGTTAAAGCCTATTAGTTCAATTAGGAGAGCATTTGTACAATTGTACAGAGTATGTGGGTTCGAATCCCACATAGGGTCTATGAATTGTCCAGTTTGTAGATTCTAGTGGGGTGGTCGGAGAAAATAATGGCTTGTCAAAAATGCTATTTGATACAATTCTTTGCCAATGTAGTCTCGCCATTTTAGTACTTAATCATAGCACTGAAATGTACTTGCTTGGATTGGGGCTTAATTGTTTGAATGTAGGTTTTTGCAAGATTGACAATTTTCCTTCTTTTGATAGTTGGGTTTCTAATTCAGAAGAGCAATGTTTGGTAGAATAAATTTGGAGGGGGGTATCTTTGCTACGTCCCTTTTCTGCAATTGATTATACTGTGAATGAAGGCAAATGAAGTATAGGGTTTGTCTTCCATCTCTCTCAACTAATCTGCTCATGCTTTGTTCATTTGTATTTGCTGGACCGCAAGTAAAGCATCTGCTTTTCATATTGCGCAAATAGCCTATGTGGGATTCGAACCCACATCTCCATGTACTATTACATGTTGCTCTACCTTTGAGCTAATAGGCGTAGTAATTTAAAAAAAAAAAAAAGGTGTCATCCCAATTACTTATCTGTCACTGGTCACTACTGATGTCTAAGAGCCTAAACAGAAAGATTTTCAGGTACAAAAGCAATACAACACCAAACAGATTTCAACTCATTAATACTCAATTCCAAATCACAAAACCTTGAAATGACCTCAATAGCATGGGCTCAATTCCAACTCAACAAGAAACCTTAAAAATCAACTAGCAATGAAGATCAATATATCCCAATATCACATTTTCTTGTAGAAAAAAACCTCAAGTTCAGAAGCTCTGTTCATTTGTTTTCTATACAAAATCCTCATGGTTGAACATTACTCACCAAAATTCATATGCTTCGGAGAACATATGTTGCTGATGACGGGTTCTTAAAATCAAATGTTGTACCAAAGCAAGTCCATTTTAGGGGTATGATTAAGTACCAAAACGGTAGGACTACATAGTTTAAAGAGTCAAGAAATTACCTTCATTATAAATGCTAGTTTTCTAGGTCTTAGCAAACACAATTGTCCCCCACCCCCAAGCATCTCCCAAGCATCAGTTGACAGCAAAAACCAATACTGTCACAGCCCCAAATCAATGACAAGGGGGGAAGACATACAAAAAATCCTAACTCAATAGAACTTTCACCCCTTGTCATCTGTGTACACAAAACCTGTAAACAACATCAATGACAGACAAACAAATCAACTTAAACCATATATTTATTCTATATGAATCGATCACCAACAGTTGAATTTCAAATGCATCAATGACAGACAACAAAACCAACTTTTTCTCACTTGCAATTCTAGACACTTAACAAATCTCGAAATCTTCAAATTGGACTATACAAATAAATTTTTTTCTCGCTTTCAATTCTATAAACTTAACAAATCTTGAAATCTTCAAATTGGACTATACAACAAAATTATCAGCCAGTAATCAACGTTAAGACAACATTGACAAGGGGAGGGAAAAAAAAAAGTTACCTGACCAAAATGGCAGAGTCCAGCAAAGGTTATCCGAGGCCCTGGTAAGATGAAAGATAGTTGCAGGAGAGGAGAAATGAGAGATAGATGTTGTCAGAAGATTGACAGATTATGGAGAGATGAGACAGACAGGTGAGAGCAAAGTTCACGCCAGCGGTGAACGCAGATGATGTGTGTTGTCGGCGGCTGGTGATTCCCGCGAGGGATAAAGATCTCTTCACCGATCGTCCAATTTTGATCCAAGGGCATAGATTAAATGACGAGCACAAACGTCGGGTCGCAGTGCCGGCGGTTTCGGGTGCCGGCGAGAGACGGGGACTGAGATGGGCGCCGGCGAGAGACGAGGAGTGTGGCTGGGCAAAAAATTGAACCGGGATTTGCACTGGTCTCCGGCGAATTGGAGAGAGAGAGAGAGAGAGAGAAGAGAGGAGAGAGAAGGGAGGACTGTAGAGAGAGAGGGAGGCGAGAGGAGAGAGAAGGGGGAATTGCAAATCTGGTCTGAGAAACATGAACCCCCTCTCCACTCTATTTTATTTTTCTTTTTTTCAAATGCTTAAAAAATGCTTTTTAATTTAGCTCCTTGGTGAAAATTGAATGGTGAGGATTTGAGGTGCTTACCTAATAGGTGGTGCTTACTTAAAGAGAGGTGTTCACTTGAATCCTATATATATATATATATATATATATATATATATATATAGAGTATATATATATATGTATATTTATATATGTATACGTAGTTGTGTAACCGACCGTATCTTCAGTAACATCTTCTCGCAAAGCTTAATTGTTTGTATTATAAAATGACCATCAATTCATAGCTTTGGAATGAGCGTTTGGCCAAGTGACGAATTGTATTCTAAAACTTCCTTTTTCAGTAAAAAGTTCATTCTATTAAATCTTTAGTCGAACCACGTTATTAGTTCGAACTAGTTATTTTATCGTACAATGTCATAATTTTGTTCTTTTGTATTATCAAAGCAATAGGAATGGTTGCTACCTAAATGAAGCGTTTCAACATGTTGCAATCCAAACTGCTTTAAGACTCTGTTTCTTCTTCGTTCTGTCTAGTTGATTATGTATGTTTGAGTTTGATTATCATTCATGTAATCTTCTTCTTGTTTATGCATTTGTTAGGTATTTATTTTGTTATTATTATGTGTCCAAATCATAGATTGATATAAGAGGACCGTACTGTATTTTTGGAGGTGTTTACTCTTTTCCATAAAATTATTCATTTAAATTCCTAGAAGAAATAAAAATAGACAGTCTTTTTTTTGTTTCTTTTGAGCTTATTAATATCAATTGTCCGATGAACTTCATCAAACACATCATTGTTCATCTTCCCAACTGGTGTAGCAATTGAACAAGTTAAATCACTAATTAGAAGTCCACTGGAGGAGGAGAGCAATGTATTAAATATATTGAAACAAAACAAAC
>JAKOGI010002778.1:20000-30000 GCA_029747015.1 Carnegiea gigantea
ATAATAAGCATTTAATATTTGTGAACGTGTTGAATGTTATGTAATTATTTATTCATCAATCACATTAATCCAATTTCTGCCCCGTCCTCCCCTTTCCCTCCGCCCAAAAAGGTCTAGCTGAACTAATTTGCACATTTGTTTTTAGGGCGGGGGACGGGGGAGTGAAGGGACACACAACCAATAATGCTTACTCAGAGCAAACCCTTCAATAATTTTGGACATCTAATATGCCGCAATTCTTCACAAATTGTATATGCTCTTTCTATTTGTTTTGTTTGAGGGGGTGTTGTACAAACATATTGCACCAACACGATTCAATCCCCAGCATCCTTTGCCCTAAAGTATAGATTTCTAATTTCTTTCACCTCCACCCCATATAGTAGCGACTCAATTGTGCAAACATCCTCGAAGATAGGAGTGAGTATATATATACATGTGTGTGTGTGTGTGTGTGTGTGTGCGCGCACACACACACACACACACACATATATATATATACACACACACACACACACACATATATACATATACATATATGTGTTGGGGGAGGGGGGGGGGAGGGAGGCAGGGGTGTTGTCTATATAATGCATGATCTCAAGTTATAATATAATTATAATTAAGTGGTATGAATTGTAATAATACTCAATTTACAATCTTTTTTTTGTTTGTTTGGGTGTGAAGTCGGACGCTTTGTTAATGTTGTTGAGTTTTGATTGTTTATTTAAGTTGTATTTATAATTCATGAAATTTCGCTAAGCACTTGAATGGAATTTTCATAGGTTATCCTTTGTGGGTATAAATGAAAGCATACAGCTAGACTATCGATAGTATTTAATTTATGCAAAAATTAAAAATATTGTTTATTTGGATTTTATGTATGGCACAAATTCTTATTCTATAAATTTGTGTCTTTTATTAAAATATTTTTAACAACATACTAATCAATTTATGAATAACAAAAAATAATAAGTTTAAAAATAAAAGTAGTAATCACTCTAAAAGTAAATGTATAAAACTTCTATTATTCGATTTTACACTTGACTGATTAATGATATAAATCCTACCATTTACTTATTATAAATGAGTCCCTAGGTTTATGTTTGAATGGAGGGAAAATATGATGGGGAATTTTATGAGAAGTTGGTCTTAAGAAGTTAATATGAGAGAGAGTGAGAGAGAGTGAGAGAGAGAGAGAGAGAATCAAGCAAGTTACTAATGAATTTTTTTGGTCCGTAGGAGCCACAAAGGACAATACAATGGGGGAGAAGAGAATCGAACCTGGGACCTAATGCACCCAGTACAACTTTTTATTTTTTAAAAAATAATTAAAATTTTGATTGATGGTTGAGATTTGGTAAAGTATTTAATCAAGGGTTGTAACTAAATCAACCTCCTAAAATCACTCTCATGTAAGTCAACTTAACATTTCTTTTATATATAGTATTAGATTAGATTAGATTATCATATGCCACTCTCAAATAATTTTTATTTGCTTTATTTTTTTCATTCCTATTGTTAGAAAAGCTTTGAAATATTTTTTTGATTCCTTTTTTGGAACCTCCTGTCTTATTATTTTTGCCTTTCTATTATTTTAAAAAATACATAATAAAAGAGTTTGATTTTCAAAGTTACGTACAACTCAGATTCCAAATATAATGATATTTATTTTTAATAATAATTATACTATTAATAGACAATATATTACTTTGATGATTAGTCAGTTATAAAGTGTGATATTATGCTTATGGTTTATGTTTTATTAAATATTGATATATTTATCATGATTATCAAATTTCTTAATCAAAGAATAAAATACTCACAATTTAAAATAAAAAGAGGGACATGCATAAATCCTATGCATTACATGGCTTCTTAACACTAGTTTGCTATAAAAAGGGCACCATACAGTAATTAGCTCATAAGCATGTTGCATACAGAGATTTAGCTATAGGTTTTAATTTTTCCTTTCTTCCTTTATACTGTATGCTACTTTTGTCTATATTCTTTTTGTTCTGTCTCTGGTTCCTTTTCTTTTTTGCGGTTTTGTCCCTTCATTTTAATGGTAGCAGTTGTGTAGATTTTACCCCGATTTTTTGGCTCATAAGATTCGATGTTTTGTGATTTAAATTCATCATTAGTATTCGTCTCCATTTGCATTTATTGTTAGCGCTTATCTTCATTTACAATTATATTCCATACTTTCCTCGAGCATATTATCCGACAATTGTTTTCACCTTTGCAAATTGCACCCTTTCTTTAGAATTTACATTAGTTTAATATTCTCTACTAGCATATTTATGTTGGTCATCTTTGTTTATTATCTAGATGTATTCCTTATATACAACAAATGTAATTTAAAAAAAAAAACTTTTAAAAGGAGCGTGTACCACCCTACCTCCTAGGGCTAGTGATGTTAGTGATTTCCAAAATTTTGGAACAAACTGGATAGAGTTCTACCTAAAAACTGAGCATACCTTAGGCTTAAAGTTTTAAATTGGGTACCTATAATAATCAAAACATAAAGAATATGTTCATAAAGCTCGATAGCTATAAGTCAGAGATCACAACTCCATAAGCCTCTGCTCGGGCACATAAGTTATAAAGCTAAATAAAATAAAGAAATAAAAGATACAATATAACGGATCACACACCTAGAGCACTGTGGTTACATCCTGAAAATCAAACTCAACTCCAACCCACATCACGTTTGGCTATTCAAATGGTTGGCCCACAAAGCCATTCAGAGCGACGGCTAGTCAATGTGCATTATATGAATTATAGCAATTAACTTACATACGCTCTAAAACTTACGAATACAATATATTACATCACTCAACTATGAATCTATGTATATAAAATACATATAACTCCTTTTCCAAAGAAAAAGGGGAGGTTCTGACTCGGGTTGCAAGAACCGACTTCTACCTGTCTTTTCAAGAACCTAGGAAAAAGGGAATAGAGAGGGGGTGAGCTACCACATGCTTAGTGAGTGATTCTCAAATACAAGAAAACAAAATAGTTGCATACAATACTTTTAAGTAGCATTCACACAAAAATTGATAGTTAATAGCACATAATAAACATGCACGATTATCCATATCCAACAACATCTTAATAACCTCCAGAATTTAAATGGCATCCTTGCCTTTCTTTTGTTCAATGCACCAAAGCCTTTACCTTGTCTGACATGCAACTCTTATATCTTAGTAGTGACAACCATACGTTACATTTAGTTAATATCACATAATAGGCATACACCACCCAGTGGCAAGCTGACTCTGGCTAAGCCCTAGGTATTGATGATAGTAAGCCATTTGGTTTACATATAAACATTTAACATCAAATAGTTCAATTAGAGCTGCCAAGTTGAGTTCCTTAGTAAGAAGATGGGATTAACATATGAAAAGGCAAGGACCTTCGCTTAGCCCAAATTAAGCACTTATGAAAAACTAATTCCCTTACAGGAAAGACATTTAGAATTCAATAAAAGCCTTTATGAAGAGTACGTGCACTTTTCCAAATATTTGCGCTAGCATAGTCCTCAAACGAGGAGTTTTCAACTCATAATAAGTAAGAAATCAGTTTCTGGGCATCAGATTCACATGTTGGTACTCTCACTCTCTTCAAGTAAGTCTTATAACAGATAACTCATGGTATCCCTGGGCTTTTCAAAGTCAGTGGACTTTTACCCTCGCCAAGGTCTACTAGAATTCCCACTTCTAGTTCTACTCCCTAGGAATTACAGTACCTGCATATTGGGTATGCTTCCTAAATTGTGTTAAGACAATTAGCACTATCCTCCTAACCCAAAACATTTCAGATGCATGTTACTTTCAACATGTTTTGCGTCAAAATTTCCATTGTATCACAGTAATGGCATTTCCATTTCAAGAAGGCTAAAATTCCTTAATAACATCAAATCGACTTACCAAAAGCATACAACCACTCATTTTGACAAAGCACGCTTGTAAACGAGTTAATAGCCAAGTGAGTATTCACTTTTAAAAGGAATGGATGCTAAAACTCATTTTAGAAGCTATCAGTTCGTAACTTAATCATGATTACCTTTACTTATAAGAATTTAGCTTCTAGCATGCCAAATTCATTTCAAGTTTACACAAATGAAGCATTTAAAACAAACTCGTAATCTTTAAATAGTACTTTTCAATTCAAGAGCAACACTTCAATGTTTCGGTCAATCGTTCAACCAGCTGAACAATTTAGTTGAATGGTTCAACGAACCTAATTATTGTTCTTAGTTCAAGTGCAACAATAAATCAAGGTTTGAGACACGACCAAACAAACGAATATGGGTTAGCTAGAGTAACGGGGGATATGAGCAAGTCGCTGCTCAGTTCATGAACCTGGTTCACTCTTGAATCGATTCACTGAATCGTTTAGCTAACAAAGGGCAACAATGAAACACATATTAATCGAAACGCAAATTAATCAAAACGCACATTCAATTGGACAGCATGTTACAAGCAGATCCTGGCAATTGACAAGTGATAACATAACATCAAAACACAACAATATACTCCGTAAATTTCCTAATTCATCAGACATGCCGAACTCCCTCCTCACAGCACTGCCCATAATAATCCTCAAAATCAACTTAGTTTCAATCCTAAATCACTTCAACTAACCCCAAACAGTCTACCTACTACCCGTACTTCTCCACTCATTCAGAACTCATCTCCACAATCGAATCAAACCCATGAACAAACAATAAAACTTTGCAAATTATTAGTAGTTTAGGAAATCAAGAATCACCCACCTTGTTCCAAGATAAAGGACCCGGCTAATGGGTGAAATGTCCTGTTTTTAAGCTAGGTTGAGACCCATTTCCCCCTTGTCACTGGTTGTTACTCCTGAAGCCCAGCGCTATTATGCTCGATTCCTCTTCCCAGGTGCTGCTGCTACTGTTCTTATTTGCTCTTCTCGCTCTCCCTCCTCCGCTGTCCTGCCTTCAAACCAGGCCGCCAGTAGTGACAATGGTGGCAGTGCTTAGGGTTTCGAAACCCTAGTCCGTCTCCTCCTGGCGATAGAGACCGAGTGACGCTACAACATGGGGCACCCATCGCTCAGCCATGCCACCGCCTGCCTCTACCTTGGTGCTCTCTCTTTTCCCCCTTCCCGGTGGATGGATGAAAGAGAAGCACAGGGTTGGCTCAATTACACTAAGGCCAGCTAATACCGAAACTACTAGCCCAATCTGACCTCGCTAATTCCACGAAAGCACATAATAAATCGAAAAATTATTAAAACTAATCCACATAACTTAGTGCATTAAATTACTAAGCATAATTAGTCTAATATAATTAATATATATAAAAAGACATAGTCAATAAAAGCTCTAATCTAAATACCTAATTCGAATTAAAAATTCTCGGTTATTACACTGTCCTCACCTTAAAAGAATTTTCGTCCCGAAATTCTAGAGTATATGCTACGCTAAAGTACGAAATTTGCATGTACATGACACAAACCATGCAAACTCAATGATAGAGTCCAGAATCTTGCATTACAATTAAATATAACTTCCAAATCGAAAAGCAAGAAATTTTATGGTACCCAGTCTCTTCCTCGCTAGTCCTCTTCTAGTGTCTACTCACTCTATTAGGGCGCCGAGGTCAAATTGCACAAAAGAGGGGCAAATGTCTTGGCATAGAGAACCATATCAAAAATTAATTTAAAACAAACACCGACCTTCAAACTTATATCAAAGCACTACCTACATAGCAACCCACAACTCTATATATATGCTTTGATATTAAGGATGGCAATGGGGCGGGTACGGGCCAAGTTGAACCGTACCCTTACCCATACTCATTTTCGAAAATCGTACCCATACCCGTACCCGTACCCGTACCCATCGGGTATTAAAAAATAAAACCCATACCCATACCCATCGGGTTTTGCGGGTTTACGGGTTTTATTCAGGTTTACATAGAAAATAAAAATTAATACCCATATGAAACCCATATCCAAGTACGATATACGTTTTTGTCATTATAAGATTGTAAAGTTGTGATATTTTGGGAATATATTGTTTAGAAATGTGAAATCAAATACATTATTGACTAATTTTTTTGTTAGAACGGTTTTCATTAGACTTAAACTGGAAAAATATTAATCGAAAATAATTTTTTTTTCCTATTATAAAAACGGGTACGGGTAGGGTACGGGTATGGGGCGGGTGAGGGCTATACCCATACCCGTACCCATACCCATACCCGTTTTCCAATACCCGCCCCATACCCATTTAAAACCCATTTTCACCACCCATTTGGGTTTTAAATGGGGCGGGTTTTGCGGGTTTTAAATGGGTACGGGTTTTATTACCATCTCTATTTGATATTAGTTAGCATCTAAGAGTTTTTGTGTATGACAACTAAACCAAAATGAATCAAGGTCATATCAAGGCAGTTAACTCAATCAAGTTCATCCATAGCATGCAGAAATTGAAGTATTTTAGAACCAAGTTAATTAACCAAGGAGTTCCCATTTCACAGCAGCGTAATAGAGATATCATATAACATGACATAGCATCACATTAACGACAAAGACACTCCAAAGAAGATCCGAAATCAAAGCAAATTAGCAACTCAACATCCTTACGACCTGAAGAATAAGTGGCATCAACCAACCTCACGGATATATGTCATGTAAACTATTAAGGAAAATGCATGAAATTATTAACCAATAGAAGAAGAAGCAACATGGGGAAAAATGGTCTAATAGGAGCATAGTCTAATGGGTAGGGGAAGTTCCATGCATCTCTTGCACACAACTTGTCTAAAGAAGTTGGTAGATTGCTCCGAGATGAAGGTTGGCTTGGCATAAGGTCCTTACATTCAACAATGTATTTATAGCATGACTACTAATTCAGCTATTTAGGTCGGTTATCTTATATGGAGGTTGTCACTAAGGAGGCTTCTAGTTTTGGTGGTTTATGGAATACGGCATGGCAAGTAGCATAGGATTAGCAGGGTCCTTACTCATAGTTTCTAAGCTAGTGCCTCGCATTATACCTACACCTGCGATTAACAAAGTAGAAAACCTCTGACGAGGGTGCATATTTAAAAGGACCATCGAATTCACCAGGTAAATAGCTTAGCTAATGAAAGGTTTTATTCTAGGATCTCCATATGAATCTCATTATCTCTGAATCATAGAATGTACGAATAGAATGACATGCTCATAGAAATTACAGAAAGCTTTGTGCAACTCTAGTAGAATATTAAAAGTATATAACCTAACATAACTAAATCAACTCATATCGTGTACTTCAATCAATCACATTGACAATCATATTTCGGAGCTCAATTATCAACATAGACTTTGTTATGACCATGTGCACGTCGAAGCTTGAGATGCTCATAAGTAACTTCATAGATATGTGAATGCAATTTCCTAAGGTTAGAGAATGGTGGTATGTCAACACAACAATTAGAACAACCGGAATGACCGGAATGGAAAATGTCCACGCAAAATGACCAAAATATAACAAACAACAATGACAACAAGCATAATGATTGACAAAAGCACAACTCTAGAGTTTCATATGAAAATTACTATGCAATACCAGAACTTAATGGGTGAAATATAACACAAGACAACTTAATCATTTCATGCCATTGCACCCATACGAGCCACACCAACTGTCGGCTAACCTAACTTCTCCAACGAGCATAAGGTCAAGAATCCAATTATAATAACGAGTACATTAGCATGTCATCTTATTAAATATAAAAACTACAAAGGTAAACACATGAAGGCAAGCTCCTATGGCCATAAGATCATGTTATTGGATATAAGTGCAACCAACAACATAACTCAACTGATTCGATGCACTCACCCATACTCAGGCTAAGAAAAAAACAAAATTTCATTCACTTAGTAATTTATCAATTAGCACATCTATGATCTTTCATAGCAAATCTCAATGATCACATTAGTTTCTATGTGCATCACATTGCACGCCATGTAACATTAACACTTTGAAGCATGAAAAATCATGACATTCTCACGTAAGAAGACCCTTAGGCATCTATACGTAAATGCAAATCCTACGAAGCAACCTATAATCAAAAGTTAACTCTTCCATTGTTTCGAAAAGGACTTGAAGCTAGTCGTCAATAATGACTCTAACTGCTCGGGAGGTAGCTCGCAGTTTATTCACTATGCAAAATAATTGTAAGTCTAAAGAGTGGCCTTTGGATGATGACAAGGGTACCAGTGCTATGGCTCGCTTGACCGCTTGTTACGTCAACACTTAACTTGTTAAGAAGGTAGACCTCTAACAAGCGGGTAATTACTTTGAGCCTACGGATATGCCTGAATGATCTATGGAACACATCAGTCCTATTAGGGCTCGTGGAAATTCAAGGAAGCAAAGTATAGAAGGGGCTTCAACCACCCTAAAGAGGATTCTCACGTCCTGACTTTGTATTAAAACTTAGGAGACACAGGCAATGTATGGATCATTCACCCTAGTATGTCACATATGTGCGTAATAATTCCAAAATCTCCAAAGTTCGCTAGATTCTTTCTTTATTTTTCCTTCTAGGTGTATTAAGGTTTAATCTAACAAAGTGCACAAGCTACTAACCCCGCAACAAGGATAGAAATCTATAGGGTAGAAAGTATAGCCATCGACTTGTTGGTGATAGCGGTTGCATGAAAGGGGAGCGGAGAATGCATCATGCAAACAAGCACTCTCCAGCATAAAATAGCAATGATAGCATACAATTAACAACAATCATATGGGTACGGTGAAGGCAACACTTGTGCAATGTACATCAAGAGTGTAATACCATTGTCATTCAAAGCTGCATGCATGCATATGAAAATCTCACTTAATTTATTTAAACAATTCAAAATTCACAAAAGAAGGTATCATCTAGTAGGATTTTCAAACATAGAAAGAAAGCTCTAATCCACTTCTTAATAGTTCATCATTAATAGTGATATACACATCTTCACATGTATACACTCATACACAGCATCCAGTCATGCATAAAGGCACGCACTCATGAACTTAAACCCATGCATAATCACAGAATTAATGCAAGACTTTAAATATGAGAGCAAAACCTAACTTAATACTTGAAAAGACTTTCACATTCCAAAATCTTTCGGTTTTGAAGAAGGAGAACAATTTAACCATTTCTAGCATGTTCTCTACCAACTTTTGAGTACGTCTGCCCTATCTATTATGGAGCCTGAGGAGCAAATCGTGCTTAAGGAAAAAAAAATAAGCTTGGAGTTATCTATTTCCAATCTCTTGAGTTCAAACCAATTGAACATTCAACTAAATTGCTAATGGTGTATGCACAAGGACAATCATTGATGGAGCCAACACTTAGCTAACTCATGAAAATACAAGTCATTTAGTTGAGACTGCAATAAATAGCTCACTTGTCAATCGGTTTACTCCAATCTCACAACAACAATCAATCAGCCAAATCAATTAACACATCAGAGATGCATTAAACACAAAGGTACATCATATGCCTTGTTGTCACTCAAGAAATACCTAGGCGACTATATAAAATACAACACTTACGTCGCAGCCTATGGTCGCAGGACCTTGCTCTGATACTATCTGTAACACCCTACCCCCTACAGCCAGTGATAGCAGTGATTTCTAAAATTTTGGAACAAAACAAACAGAGTTCTGCCTAAAAGTTGAGCATAACTTAGGCCCAAATCCTTATATCGGGTAACTATGACAATCAAAATATAAAGGATATGTTCATAAAGCTCAACAGCTACATATCAAATATCACAGCTCCACGGGCCACATGCTTGGGGTGCATAAGTTATAAACCTAAATAAAATCAAGAAATAAAAGATACAACTTAACGGATCACACACCCGAAGCATTGGTGTTACATCCCGAAAATAAAACTCGACTCTTACCCACAACATATTTGGCTATTCAGATGGTTGATCCATAGGTTATTCAGAGCGACCACTAGTCAATATACATTAC